>JAXCGZ010017156.1:87500-118176 GCA_037179515.1 Halocaridina rubra | reverse complement strand
ACAGTGTTATATCCATTAGAAAAGGCCGAGTGTACTAACAATATGTTAATTCATACACAATACACAGGTACTACATATGTGTGCCTACCATATGTTTCATTACAGTCCCATAATGTAAAGATTTTTAAAATATTCTGCAGACCTGTCTTATGACTTATATTTTCAAAGTTTCGTATTTAACTGTCAAACTGCAGAAAATCCTTGTCTGCTTACCATGCGGGCAACCCTATATCCCCAAGGAGATGAGAGGCAATGACGAATGTATATGCTTTAACTTGGTAACCCTCCTTACAAGGGGGATTACGGCATCCTATATTCCAGCAACAACTAAAGCGATATCCTTATCGCAATACAATTACAGGCTAAAGTTTCCATTCATACAGCCCACAACATTGATTATTCCATTCATATTGCCAATCTCTCAATGATCTCAACTGCACAGATTGGAAAATAGATATCTAAAGGATCCTGTATTCTTTATCAGTAAGTCATACCACAACAGTCTTTGCTGTAATGAACTATTTTTTTCATGAAACGGCAGGTACTTATCAATATATTCTTTAGACAATAAAAAGTAAGTAATAAACCACTTCCATGGCAAATTTTTTCTAAACAACATAGCAACTTGTCTCCGCCTTAAGAAGGCTCAGAGAGAGCTAGAATGGAGGGGAATGCCGATTCAAAGCGTGATCTTTTTAAGGTAACTTTTTGAAGATATATTCTGTCCTTGCTGAAAAATGTCCGAAAGGCAAAAACGAGATATTTTGTCAATTGGCAGAAAGAGGTCTCATCACAGAAAATAGGAATGATTTAGTCTAATGGTACTTAAATATTATTCCATCAATGTTGCAGTAAGAAAATTTGCTTTTGATATAAATATTTAAAAAATTCTTCTTAAAAATTAAAACTTTTCCGCAAATTTTTAAGGTCAATTTAATTCACTACAGTAATTTTCTTAGGTAATAATAAAATGGCACAGCCTGTTGTCTTTTGTAAATTGTAGTTGGTGAGATTCTTTTAATCAAGCCATGTAAACAGTAATATAATACCAGCTTAGGACTATATCATACAATTTCATTTTATGTAAAACTAATTAGAAAACTTGTGAAGGAATGGAATTATAACCAAGTACATAGTAACAAAGACTGCTACATAAAATTAGCAAGCATTTTTTTTTCATTTATTTTATATGCATTCTACAACAAAATTAACCAACACATCTGCGTCCACACCCATTCGAATGAGGACTAATTTTGACACAAATATGGTGCATTTTTTTATGTGATTTAAAGAAAAATGTAAACTTTGTTTTGATCAGAAATTTAATCCTTTCGAAAATCCGATTAGCTCTTACTATTTTGATATTTGGTAGAGCTGAATGTAATTAGGCTTTAATTATATATTTTTATATCCTTAATAAAATAACTACCATATCAAATAATAATTTTTTCTGCATTATTGCATGTTCCAATGAATCCAACAGGGGTAGCCAAAGCTGTAAAGAAGGGAAGCAGAGGGCTAGAATTTTAACCCACCCATCTTTATCCCTTGAACTAGCTGCTATAATCCCAGAAAAAATATTACCATCCCTTTGTCCCTTATCTCTTATATTCGGCTCTAATGACAAACACATTGGCTACAAATGAGATATTCTTTCTTTCCTAACACCAAGAGAAAGGTTACCTCACTCGTACTTCCTGTGTGTTGCAAGAACCATTTAAGAGAAAGGATACCTAATTTGTGTATCCTGTGTTGCAAGAAGCAACTAAAAAATACTGAAAAGAAAGGGGCAGAATATATTTTTTTGTCACTATTAATCCCCATTATGAGGGTGGCTACAGACTGGTGGAGCTGGGAAATTAGGGGTGGATGCCTTTCTTAACGCCCCATGGATGGCCCGATAATGGGTCTGTCACCTCTAGATTCAAATGCTCCAACTACTGTACTATTTCGTCTACTGCAGTTCCTAAGCAGAAAATCCCATTCATCCTGTAGTTTTTGTGCTTTCCACTAAACAGATGATCAAAGATAATAGGTCAATTAAAAAAAAAAAAAATCGTAGAAAAGACCGTTTGTGAAATATTATACAACATAAACATCATATTTAAAGAAATTCCAAACAGCTTTTCCAAACCTAGAACATAAGTTATGCAGTGTTTCAATAAATTCTTCATTGTACAAGAATATAGTTGTCTGGCATGTTACCATTATGGGGGTGCCCTTCCTAACGACCTGCAGCAGGCTTTAGTGTGGGTCTGTCACCTCTTGAGTAGAGGGCTCTAACCACTGCGCTACTGCAGTCCCCATTCTATATGAAAACAGTATCAAATATTTCTAAAGCTATAGACACTCAAAATACCCTTTTTCAAGTACTGAATAAATCAATTTTAATAACATGAATACTCTTAAAAAAACTTGAGTAATCTTATATTAAAATCATCTAGTTACCAATCTATAATCAGGAGTTTTTATCTTTTATTTTCCGAAACAACACACTTCAGCAGCAACATTTACCACTCATGAAATATTTAAAAAAAATTGCTTTTACATTAACAAATACAAACAGGTTTTTCCAGTACTTTGTTCTATTTCATATATACTGATATAACATATTACACAAAAATAATACAAATTCCAAGGGCAATATGACAATAATCTACACCAAAAATATAAAAATTTAAAAACAATGTGCTAACTACAACACGATAAATATTTCTCTTTAAATTTCTTTTATAAGTGGGAAAAGATAAGCTATATCTCTTTAAAAAAGCCAAGAGGAACAGAATCATTCTTTACTTTCATATATACAGAAGCATTCTTGAAGGAGCAACAGACAGTAAACTATGCGTTTTCTCCAATGTCATGGGTGGAAGAACTAGACACCTTCAATGGCTTCTATGCCTCACCTAGAAGGGCCACTGGAAAGTGTCTAGCCTAGCTCAAGGTTAACCTGATAGGTGACTAGTACACCACAAGAAGAAGGCGAGGAAAATATATAAGTTGCAAAAGGGAAGATATCAGAAGTATAATTGGTATACATACTGCAGAAATGTCCTAAACAGATCCAATAGAATGTAAAAGAATTTCTGTTCTTTTATAATAATTATGATACGAATATGCCCAAATCAGAGACGATTTCAATACAGCTCCATTACTTCATAGAAGGTAGAAGAAAATCTGTTCTTTCTACATCATGACATAAGTATAGAAACCCGGCTGTAGAAGTTCAGCTTGAGCCAATATTATGCGGAGATCAGAGTCGTCATAGTCAAACACGGAACACAGCGCTCGCCGTAGAGATCCGTATCCGGAACGCCGTCTCTGTACTGACCTAGGGATAAAGATAAATAATTATATATACTGTATATATATACACAAAATCGAGAAATGACAAGTAAAATCCAGCATTACTGGTATGACGCACATATATCATGGGGGTTCATTAACTGGAGTATCAGACTTGTATCCCATGTTGTACTCAGTACAAAATGCGAATACTTCCTCCATCTTCTCATGCCTGCTGTAGATGTCGACTAAATGGTATAGCAAGGAGACTGGGAATCACCTCATTTGTAAGATCTTCCCACAAAGAGTCAAGGATTTTGCATTGGTTCAGCCAACCCCTTTACCAAGGGGATTATAGCTTTTGTATAGAGACATATATGTTGATTTACCATTCTTGCTGAGTCCAAGTGATGACAGCCAAAGCAGAGTACTGTAGAGATCTCAGGAATGCCCGTATAAAATTCTGCCGTACCGTATTCTCACAGGAGCTCAGGCGATCGTAATCTTGTAAAAATCTCTTGACTAGAGGAGCTGCACCACGGACTGGTTCCAGAAGACTCCTGAATGAAACAAGTGTCAAAACAGAAACAAAACACTACAAATGAATATATAGAGAAAGTTTTCAACATTCACTGCATTGTTTCGGGATTCCTAAACTATGAATATCAACAGTGTATGTATTATGGGGCAATGTTCCTTATATAATTCATTACATACCATATGCAATTAAAATTACACAAACAATATAAATAAAAAAAAGAAGTTAAATACAGCATGATAAATATTACTCTTTTAATTCCATTAATAAGAGGGGAAAAGACAGGCAATATCTCCTTGCAAAAGCCAACATAAACAACTTACTCCGAAGGTGCAGAAACATCGGGCAAGTCATGCCAGAGAGAAAGCAGTTCTTGATGTAAGGCGGAATTGTTTCGACGAGCATGAACATCAGGTGCTCCTGTCTGCTTGACAGTACCCCTATTGATGTCAACCACGGTCAGTGGACGGGAAGACTGGATCAGTTTTTGAGCAGATAAATTTACTTCTCCATTAGCACTTCTTACTATTCCCTTCCGTATGCAAAGTAAAACAAAAATAGATTTTTAATACATATCATAGTGCTGGTATATAATGATCAGTTATAAAATGTAGTGTCTGGAGGATTACTGTAGTATATTGGTTAGAATACTAAGTTTGGGAGGGGTGACAGACAGGTCATTGAGCCCACTGTCGGGGGTTAGGAAAGGCATCCAGCCTTAATTCCTAAGCTTCAGTGTATTCATCCCTTTAAAGAGGACTAATAGTGACATAAAAAAATATTAGTTTCAGTAATTCTACAACTTTCAGCAATGTCCACATTGTACCTGTATCTCCACTCCAATAGAGAAAACTGCATCCTAATAAAAAAATCACAATTAATTACTTTCTTTTCCATGAACAGATTCATATTATAAGTCTACAGCAGTGTAATGGACTGAACAACTTCCTAGGTAAGATTACAAATGACTGAAAGATATTATTGCCGTCAAACCTGGATGGAAAGTCCTGGATGGAATGGCCACTGAGTATAAGAAAGGCAAAGTCTGGACACATGCAAATCGGAAGGGTCTGAGAACTGGGCAATCCACATAACCACCTGCAAAGAAAGAGATACTATGTGCTTAGCCTGCTCCAATTGCTCAAGCCATTATATATTCAATTGTACACAAACAAGAATGATTGGTTTTACGTCATAGACTCTCTTCTCTACTAAGGGATAGGACGTTGCCTTATTACGAAGGACTATGGTTTTGGCAAGTGCGACCATTACCCTGAGAGAATGCTCCTTCTAACCTCAGACCAAGGCGGGCCATAAACTCTCAACCTGACAAATCAAAGTTGCAAGTGTTACCACTCTGCCATGGTGGCATGTGCACAAACAAGAATATGAAACGGTTTCCAGTAGCCCACAGAAACTACCAGTATGCAATACACCAACGATCTCCAATGTAATTACATGTACAAACTCCTCACCTTATTTGCTGCATTAGGGGAATCAGCGACTACTACAGTGGAGCCTAACGTCTGAAGATGAGATGTCAGTATAATCTCCGCGAGTCTACGATCATCTGGGGGTCGACCAGCGGGAATAAGAGGGTACTGATCTAAACTTGCACTGCGCAAGGCCACTAATACATCACAGAGCTCGACCAATTTACTTCTCACCATTCCTCCACCTTCAAGACCATGCTAAAAAATTAAGGACATGTAATTACTTTATTTTATGAGAAAATTATCCTACTGCTTCTCTTAGATGCAGAGTAAGTTTAAGTTTTCATATACCAAGATATGAAAATATTGTTTATATGCATCAGATTATGCAACATATCAGTTCACTACATCTACGAAGCAGAAACTTTTCAGAATAACTACGATTACCATACAGAGTATATTATTAAAGGCCGCAGTAGCTCAGTGGTAGAATGCACAAATTAGGAAAGAACTAATGTGGGTTTGGTCTCATCACATGGTGTTAAATAGGGCATCCAGCTTTAATTCAATATATATAGCTCCAATATGTCTGTTTCCACCCCCATTTGAATGCTGGACTAATTGTGACATAGAACTGTGCTAAAAAACAGCATACTGTATATAATTACAGATTGCAAAGACAGTTGATATAAAACTTTAGAGGGCACTTGGCCAATCTTATCCAAAATCCTCAAAATAATTATCTTCTCCATACGTATTATTTATTACAGCCACCGTCAGCTAAATAGCCAAACAGTCTGAAGAATTAAGAAAAGTACAAGTAATAAAAATTCAAGAAGTGAAAAAAACATATTTCAAATGTAAAACATTCATCACAAAAAGACTCATTTCAGCATTTCTCCAAACCTAAAGATCGACTGTCAGGACTCACAGCAAAAGATCCTTGATGCCCTGTGGATGACCCAAGCAGGTTGGAGGGAGGAAAATTGTGGCAACCCTTTATCCTCAAGGAGCTAAGAGGAGTGACTTGGGTATATTAGATTCCAGTGAAAGTATGCTTGAACTCGGGCACCCTTTTACAAGGGGGACTGTGGCCACTGTGTACGTATACATCCACTTAGGTCACACTGAACTAACCTTGGTGATGAGTAATCTAGTAGAGGCAGCAATTGTAATCAGCCAAGTGGTGACAGGCTGTGTCAGAGGTAGGAAGTAATCGTATTCATCCAGGGGCACTACCATAGACAAACAATAAGGCACACCACATTCATCCTCAATCACAATGAATCTGTCAAATGGGACAAGTAATTATCAGTACAGGTGACTGAGTCCTACCTGTACAGTAATCTTTAGTTATTATGCAATCCAATATAATGTGTTTCAAGGCAAGGAAAATAGACATGCCATAACATATCTTAAAACATATTTTTAAAACTATATCAAAATATTTCTCCAAGGTTAATCTGGACAAAATAGCAGACATGACAACTTCACTATAACAGACGATTTTAAACCATTTATTATTCTTGTACCTCGCAGCTACTATAATTATCCCCTGATGCGGCACCACAAGGAACGATGTTGTTATCTTCTCTGATGACATGCCAACTTGTCCAACTGCAACGCTGTGCTCAGTTACGTATCTCGCTACCATGGCCATGCGTAATCGTCCACGTCCGCACGTCCAGCTTCCGCCAAATTCTGAAATTGTTACATAAGATAAATAGTACACTATATATCTTGATGTTATGCTAATATAATAATAATAATAATAATATACTGAGTTACTGCAGTCCTATATAGAGTGGTTCCTAGCCTTTTATAAAGTCACAGAACCTTTGTGTTATCTTGAGGGCTTGATATTCCCCAAATTTTAAATCCCATAGTACAAAAATATTTGTAATACAGTATATACTACATATTGCAAATGTATTTATTGGTGTTTTTGCAACAACCTATTTTTCTATCTAATATACAAATTCTTGCTTAATTTGTTTTCCTGATATCATATAACGTGTCTGCTATTTTGTAAAATAACAGGGACGCTATTTTAGCTCTTAATATAACTTTATTAACTTTTCCACATCTAGAAAAATATGAAATGGTCGTCCTAAATTTTTTTTCTGAACTTATATAGAAAAAGTGGTTTCATATATCGAAAGAGGGGGACTAGAATACTTCCTCCATGTTCCCCTGCGTGTCGTATGAGTCGACTGAATGGGGCGGAGCGAGGGGACTGGGAATCCTCTCCTCGGGGTTTTTTCTTTCCAAAGAATCTGAGTATTTTGTCTTGACTCAGCCACTCCCCTTATAAGGGGAAAATGGCTCAAGTATATCGATTGGCTTGATAAATACATGAAACTGACCACACTAACAACAAAGTTTACATCGGAGTGCCAAATATTCTTTTTTTAAGTGACATTGGAATGGGCGAAAAAAAAGCTCTCATCTGGCCTGGGTACAAAGAAAACGAGAAATAAAGTAAAGAGAAATAGAGACAGGGAGTGTTGTGACTAGTCAAATGTGTAGGGATAGTAAGAGATGTGCAACGAATGCACCAGAATATTCGATGTATATGTTTACAGCGTACATTCACCCTCCGAATCTGTAAATCCAGAAAGGATGCCTTATTACATGCCACAACCACTTTTCCTCTAGGCTCTTCAGCCAGGCACCTGAGGGAACAACAACAACATGAATTTACAAAATTAAGTTTAAAATTTTACTAGTATCTAGTACAAGAGCACTTTCCAATTTCATACTTGATCTTCTACTGTTAGAATGAGCCCTAAAAATGTTTTATATCCAAATACACACACTTCCCAACTTACGAACGAGTTAAGTTCCAGAAGTCCGTTCATAAGTAGAATTGTTCGTAAGTTGCGTTAAGGTAGAAAAGAGTACTGTACAGTACATAAATATGAAGTACTGAACAGTACTTAGACTAAAGACACTTAGCTACTATATAAATCATGAAGTATACAGTATTAATAAATTTTAATACAGTAATAATAATGTAATAATACAGTAGAGTACAGTAATACATACATTACTATATGGGTAGATAATGGGTAGGTTTATGTTCGTAACTCGGTTGTTTGTAAGTAGGGAAGCTTCTGTTCTCGACCTATTACATTTTGTGGTTATGATGCATCTCCCATTAATTTTGTTTCTTCTTTGATAATTTTTGACCTGTATTATCTCTCCCATGCACAGAGCAGATTCCTCTAATGTCAGTGCTTTGAAGAAAAGGAAAGTGATCACCAAGGAAGTGAAATTAGGGATAGTGAAGCACTCGGAAGAGGGAAATACTTTACTACTGCATTAGCAAAGGTGGGTGACGTAGGTGATTATTTAGGTGTGTTCAACTTACACAGAAGATCAGGTTATGATGCGTCTTGAGGAACTGATTTATGATATAGGTAGAGGACCCCCTGTAATACCCAGTTTAATTTTTATATCTCCTCATTTCCCTTTTCCTTACCAAGCTGAAGCCATTTGACTGATAATCTTTGCCATTTTCCATATGGGCTTGTTGTTTGGCTTATAATATTACTATTAATAATAACTACTACTACTACTACTCTTCTTCTTCTACTACTACTACTACTACTACTCTGCTTCTTCTACTACTACTACTATTACTAAAAATAATAATAATGATAATAATAGTAATAATAATAACTGTAAATAAAGTACATAACAGAATCAATAAAATTTCTAAAATATTTCTAAGAGACTACAACAGTGTAGTTCCACATATTACGCTAATGAAAAAATAATTAATACTTAGTGGCAGTTCACGAAAAGCGATCTTAAGAAACTTTACTTAATATGACGAGAGCATCAGCGCCTCTAACAAACTCGGTCAGAGATAAGATATTCTTATCTAATACATTTGCAATAAAATGAGAGAAAGTGCCAAAAAGGAGGGTGGGGGAGGTTTTGTGCAGAGTATTATCAAATGATATGTCATTCTGCAGATTAACATTTTAGTTATCTTTATCCTTTCATGTATAATAAATGTTCAATTACAATGCTACTCTAATACTCATCACAGTGTCTTTCAATGTCAGATACATACATACCCATATAATATCCGCTATCTCTCTTGTAATGGGGTGGCCGAGTCAAAGTATACATTCACCAGAACTCTCATACCTTGATCACTCATCTTAGTTTTTTATGGATAAAGGACTATTAAAATTTCTTCATACTTCCCTGCTTGGGTTATCCACTCGGTAAATGAACAAGTAGCTTCTGCTGTAAGGCCTAACATCCGTGGCTGATTTACCCCCACAGCTTCGTTTCACGACAATCCCCCCACATAAACCCATCCCAGTTTACTATGCTAGCAGGTGAGAGAATGTCAGGTAACTAATTACAGTAGTTTACCCTAATTTTAAGGAGCAGCATGTGATTCATTGCTTTTCTAGAAATATGCTCAACAAAAATATATTCTTCACAACCTTCCTACAATCTGTATACAAGATCCATAATCCCCCTTATAGGGGTATTGGCTACGTCAAAGCAAAACTTTGACTTTCTGTGGGAGGAAAATACAAAGGAGGGGATTATAGTCTCTTGCTCTGCCCCATTTATTCAACCTTTACTGTTTAGAGCATAAAACAATCACTGGTACAGCTCTCCGTTTCAGTGTTGACAATTTCTATCTCGATTTTTGGAGGAAAAAACTCTCCCACCCTCAGACTCCAGTAAATTCACATAGCATTTGTGTGTTACTCGGTCTTTAGCTTAGAAATAAAGGTTGCAATAGTCAGTTTATGTCAGGCATACTGACGTGTATAGTATTGAGAAAATGTGGTACATACTCAAGAAACAGAATGAAATGAAGTGTGCTGTTACAATGACTTATTAATATTTATAATGGCACTGCTATAAGAATGTTAGAGGCCAAAGTAAGAAGCCAGATAATACAAGATTTGAAAACAATAGCCAGCAATATGTTTTATGCATACAATATCGTCTTGACTTAAGAGAGTAGAGCAAACTAACATTATTTAGAACTGTAAATAAAAATTAGGAGGATGAGAAAGTGTTTATAATGAACCAATGAAGGAAAATATTCTCTAGTGTCTTCATAGAGACGATGTCTACGAAAGGCACTCTTTTCAAATGAAACCTACTTACAAAACTTGCAGATGCTTCATTGACTTTACTGCAGCATAAAGATACAGAATAATGAATTACTCTATAAAGTATCAGTGGAGAGAGAATGACAGAAGTATAAAAGATTTAATACTTGTGATCATCCCTATGTACATACAGTATTGTACAGGAATGAACACTGGGTACCACAGCAGCAGAATGGTTAGACTACTCGACCAAGGGGTTGACAGACCTGCGATCCAGCCCATTGTTTGGCATTACGAAGAGAATCCAGCCTTAATTACATGAACATTGTAACATAATACCCAGTAAATATATTGGTAAAACTTAAAGATTCCGAGAAATTAGGCCCAAATTTGTAATATAATGGAAGCTAATATGATTGCAAACCATGATACAAAATTTGACAGGCAAATTGACTAAGAGATAGGAGTTACCAGATGAAAGATGGAGAAGACAGGATGAAAATTCTAACAATATTAGTATTTGGTATGGTTGACAACTTACTTTTTACCAAAAAAGTAGTGAGAAGAGTATATTTTTTTTTACAAATAATGTGTCACTACGAATCCTTCTTATGCGGGTGGACAGGCAGACTGAAGATGCGGAATTAAGGCTGAATCCCCTTCCTAACGCCCACGGTCGTATTGTTTGCAGATCTGTCACCTCCCTTAGTCGTGTACTTTAACCACCATGTACCGCGGTTCCTGGATTAGTGTGTAGAATGGCAATGCTAAATCTCCGTTCCTTCTGCGCACATCAACCTGTTACTAATTCCTAATACTTTTCTGTACAAGTCCTAGACAAGTATGTTTCATACTGAACTTGACTCAAGAACTGATACTATCATACGTGTTGCCGCAAGTCAATGCATCAGTTTAAGGTCCAGCAATTATAACAATTAACAGCATTAGCAACCGTCCATGAAAAAGCAAACACATCATGATTGTATAATTCAGAATAAATTTATAGCGCTCGGCATTATTTAGGTTTTCATCTAAAGCCCGTTGTGATACTACAGCTGAAAGGTCTTGTGGACTTTAAATAAGACTGTCCAGGACAGTTCAGTGTTAAGTCTTCCACCAGTTACGGTTCTCTTTCTATGCCTACATCAACACCGAATATTCTTGGATATTCGTTATACGTGTCTTATTATCCCATCACATCTGACAAGTCACAATACTCCCCATCTGTTTCTCTTTATGTTTTCGTGCCAAAGCCTGATGAGGGTAGATTTTTTTTTTTTTTGCCAGTCCTGGTGTCACAAATAGAAAGCAATTTAGTTTGTATTTTTTTTATATGCTTGTATGGTTAAGTCTCACTATCAATCTCCATAGCAGAGGATTAGAGAGAAGCAAAATAAGTATAAAACATATTTTCTCGTTACCTATAATTCTCATCAATACACTAAATATCACAAATAATATCTGGTAAGTTGTCAGACCTATTTCACTTACCTTGCCCATCAGTATCCAAACTGGCACTGTCCACAGATGCAATGGAGGCACTTCTTAAAGAGGTATCTATTGTTCTCTTCGTGTGTCCTACAGGTCTTTCATCCTCGGCAGCATCACCACTTCTATGCGTTGATCTATTCCCAGAAACACTTTCACTTTTCTGCACATCTTTTTGAGACAAATTCTGATCAGCGTAGCATTTGCCCGCACTAACGTTCTCCAAGCTTTTGCTGTACAACTTCATTTCTTTAGGTAGAGATGTTTTCCTATTACCACGACTTGTAGTCGACACATTTCCTGAACGATTTAAATGATTTTTCTCACCATGGACTGGAGTGTGATTTTCACTTAAACTTACAGAGGTACTCAGTTTCCTAGAATGTAATTTCTCCACTTTTTTAAAGTCGTGAGAGTTTGAAGTGTTATCTTGTGTTACGGAGCCTTGTGACATTCGTTTCAGTTGAGACCCGACCCGATCTATCTCGACACTTTCTTCGCCTACCTCAATATCTTCCTTTTCGTCTAGGAGGTCATCAAATGTTTTCTGGGATGGAAACGATTTTCTCTTCCATACATACACCGTCTGTGGACCTACGATATTATCCCAAACAGATAACACAAAACAGAATACAATGTTATTTTCAAAAGGCAGACAGGAGATGTAAGGGAATATCTGTCGAAGAGAAGGCGTTAACGAAACTTTACGTACTACTTGAGGAGAATCCCCAGCAGCTACAGAATCCTGATGTGGCAGAGTAGCTCCAGTATCACTAATTTCATCTTCGCAGCTAATCTGAGAGATAACATCCAAGTTTTCTACAGAAACGCGCATCTGATTTAATTTTGTGGCCACATTGGCACTCATTTTAACATTTGTCATTAAGTCTGTAGTAGATGTAACAGAAGTTCTTCTCTCAGATGATGTGGCTCTTTCTGGGGTGGAAGGATTACTACAGGACTGATAATCTGTCCCTGAGGTTGGCGTTGATGATTCGTCTTCATTTACTAATTGACCTGACTGACTAACTTGACTGTCACTTGATCTTCGTCTATCCGAAATGTCATCCTTCGTATCAGAAAAATTGTCACTGACTGTAGAATTCATTTCCTGAGACGATGACGATGGCTTTCTATCTGAATAATTCACTTCCTCAATAAGTGAAGAATTTTCTTGTTTGGAATTCTCTTCAGCCATTTCTCCATACATCTACAGGAACATTAATAAGCCTAAAATCCTCTCATTTGCTTACATATCACATTTTGATTAATATGACACAATTTACATTGTTAAGGCAACAATCTAAGCCTATTAACACTTCGGCTTGGTTAGAGTTCATCCGAAAGCAAAGTTTTACATGAATACGTTTACTACACAGTATGTTCCTCATACCAAGCAGTACTACAGTAGTAACACCTCAAATCCAAGTATGAAAATATTTATTACTCTGAGTGTTCCTCACACCAAATAGCAATAAAGTAGTAACATAACACATTGTATAACTTAAATCCAACTATTCTGCAACTCTGTCACAAAACCACCTCCGCTTCCTTTGATTTCTACATCGTTAAGAAAACTACAAAATGCTGTGATTTCCCAGACTAATGCCCAATGAGCAAGTAGATCAAGAGCCGTTATCAACCAGGCATCAGGGGGCAAGAGGTGGGGTGCAGAGACATACAAGATCCACACGTGTCCTGCCACCACAGCCAAAGCCACCAGCACACCTGCCATAGACACCACCATGCTAAACTTTGGTGAAACTCTTTGGATCTAATGGAGAATACACCATTTTAATAAGCTGTAAAAAGTTATCGAAGCATTTTCAATGCTTACATATATCTATGAGGAAGAGTCTATAGACATAATAATGCTTTTCTGGGAGTTATTAACTGTTTCACACTAAATCAAATCAAGTGAACCAGCTACTTATAGCCACGATACCCCGAACTGGATGCGAAAGCACGGTGTGATACAGATGGGCTGCGGATATTATAAACAACAACATTAGCGAATACTGGAGGGTCATCAGGACGGTGATGGTAAGGAGATCATCTGGAAAAGATGTGCTAACTTCAGCAAAGAGCACCCAACATAATATGCATCCCACCATCCAGCCATAACACATCATCAAAACCATGACATATTTCCAATATTAATGAGACGAAAGGATCGTTACTTATTATACACGAAATCCTTTATAGACTTTCCAAACTACAGACATCAAAGAAATTTCTTTTCCACTGCACCTTCCTGTCAGTCATATTAAAATATACTATGTATACTGTAGCAATTAGTTTATTTTTTAACTACAGTATTACATCCTCAACTCCTTTAGTTTCTGATCATATTAGTTTTTACCTTGTATGAACAACATATGTCACCTTAAGAAGTAAACACTTCAGGAGAGAAAGTGACAAAAATTGTCCCACAACCATAGATCTTTTCCACATAGTGTGAGCTATGAAACCAGTCAGCTTTCTGTATCTTATTTCTTTGCATGAATACAGAGCAAAATATGTATCACCTCACATAACTTTCTCTACTTGTTAAGACCCAGCAATGATGGGTCAATACAAATGAATGAGGTAGTACAGCCAGCTTCAAAATCTGAAAAAATTATAAAATTATTATTTGATAAAATCTAAAGTTTACATATTATTCTTCTAAGTCACTTAAAACTCATGCAAATGATTTGCTGCCCTTTAACTTCTACTATAACTGTAAAAAATAACTTTGCATTAATCCCTACAGCAATGAAACAATATTAATATAAGAGAACAGACCTACAATAATAACATGCACAGTTCTCATTCTATGCAGTATGAGGGTAACAAATAAGGAATAAATTGCAAATACTTTTGGGATAATGATAAAGCTACGGAGTAAATGACCACCTTGAGTCTGATTGGAGATATTGACTAGAAGAATATACAAGGCAATGACATCAAGGCAAAATATAAGATCTACTGTACGCATATGGATGCGACGGGAAGGATTTAACCATGGGTACTTGTTGGTCGAGGATTCGGATCATGTAAAGAAGAGTGCCCAAGGGTGCTTTAGGGTTATTCATATTTCCATGGCAAGTCACCTAACCTAACAATTTGCAAGGTTGTTTAAGTTGCAGGGATTACTCATCTCTACAAGATCTGAGGATCGCATTCAGACACAAGGAAGAGAAACTATAAACATACAAACAATATCTAGAATAATCTAATAATATATAATTTTGAAGTAATCTATGGCAGATACTCACAATCCAATTGTAAATGGCTGGAAAAGTTCATGTTTTTGTTATTATTTTCAAGCCAATTAAATATTAACTTTCATCACCAGAACTACGTCTCATGAATATACATATAAAATACTTATTCTACTGAGATTATAAAATCGTCTGTGGCATTTCTCAAGAGAGAACAATAAAAGTATATGTAAATAAACCATCTTTGTAGATCACATTAATATGAAAGTATGCCACAATAACCTTGCAGACACTATTCAGGCTACTACAAAGCGGTTTACAGTAAGAGTAGTGAGTTGCAAGTCATCCTCCTTTGTGAGTTTACCATATCAAAAGACTTTCCATAACACAAAAACCATGCACAGGTCTGAAAGCCAAGTAATATGAGTTCCAATAAAAGACCAAAGCTGTGTGATAGAATTACAACTTTTTTACCTAAAAAAAAATTGTAACAAGTAGCTTCAAAATCAGTAATAGCAAGAATTGCGATAACTCTAAATTTCTTGGAAGTGTATGCATACATATTGTAAATACAAATGCAAAATATTAAGCAAAACCCCAAAGAAAAAAAAAAATCAGATTGATCTAACATATTTTTTACTAACAAATTCTTATATATATATATATATATATATATATATATATATATATATATATATATATATATATATATATATATATATATATATGTAGTCACCGTGGCTCAAGTGGCAGCGTCCACGATTTTGAGGCATCAGGTTGAGGGTCCACGCCCCGTTGCAGTCTGAGGTTAGCAAGGGTATGAACTCAGGGTAAAGATTACATTTGCCAAAACAAGTCCTTCGCAAGAAGGCAACCGTCCTAGCCCTCGGTAGAAAAGGGAGTCCGTGACGTATATATATATATATATATATATATATATATATATATATATATATATATATATATATATATATATATATATATATATATATATATATATATATATACAGTGATCCTTCGCTCTATTGCGTTTCTTGCCCCGCGAATTCACTGTACCACAATTTTGTTTTTGGGTACAGTATATGCAAAAATATTAAAATATTAAAAAAATAAAAATTTTCAGTATTTTTATTTTTTAATTGAAAAAAAATTTCATTATTTAATTGATAAAAAAAATTTATTTCCCAGCCTATGAATAATAAAACAGTAAGAAATAGTAAAAAAAAACATAAATTTGAACATGTAACTCTGCACCATAGAAAGTACGATACCGGTATCAGTGTTTCGGAAAACGCAAAAGGGTCGCACCTACGTGAGGTAGCATATATTAATATTTCCAGTAGTTTCATGATTTTATTGATAAAAAAAACGTATTCCTTAGCCTAAGAATAATAAAACAGTAAAAAATAGTAAAAAACATAAATACTAACAGTGTTGCACCATGTAAAATACGATACCGGTATCAGCGTTTCGGAAAACGAAAAGGGTCGCACCTACGTGAGATAGTACATATTGAAATTTTCATTATTTTATTAATAAAACAAGTATTTCCTAGCCTAAGAGTAATAAAACAGTAAAAAATAGTAAATAACATAAATTTAGATATATAACTCACAGTATTGCATCATGTGAAATACTGTCCGATAGCGTACAATGTACAGTGTTCCTTCGAGTATCGCGAAGGTTCGATTCCGGGACCCGGCGCGAGACAGGAATTTCGCGGAGTAGGATCACCCTATATGTACATAGATATTTTAATTTATTTTTACGTTTACACTGTATAAACTGTATAAACCCTCCCTGTACTGTTAACAAACCACCCTTTACTTCATAAATAACAGCATGCAAGCGTAAATTTATATGAAAATGATAGATAAACTTACTGTGAATGAGGTGGTAATGACATAACATACTCATGTACATAGGTATTTTACAATTATTTTTACATTTACTGTATAAACCCTCCCTGCACTGTTAAAAAACCACCCTTTACTTTATAAATAACAGCATGCAACGTAAATTTATATGTACGTGATAGGTAAACTTACCGTGAATGAGGTGGTAATGAGTTTGTAGACACCAGAGGAAATTATTCAGCAGCCAATAACAGCTTTATGGCTGTTATTCATTGAGGCCAAAATAGCGGCCGACATATCTAAGAGTTTCACCTTATCTGTTATGGTTAACATCTTCCTTTGCCGCTTAGGCTCACTACCAGAAGCCTTAGAAGATGAAGGATGCTTGGGAGGCATTGCCAAGGTTAAAATATGCGAGTAAGAAAATCACAAGCAAAACGTATTAATAAGCACAACGTGAACGGCGCACACGTGAGTTAGACTGAACGAGTGAGGCAAGACAATGGAAGATGGTGGGAGAACCAAACTTCAATGAAAAAGCCAATCAGACCCCATGATATAGATCTCTCACTCTTTCAGCCAATAGCATTCCATGAACTATCTCACGCAGGTGCGAGCCTTTGTCCAAAACGCTGATACCGGTATCGTATTTTACATGGTGCAATACTGTTAGTATTTATGGTTTTTACTAATTTTTATTATTCTTAGGCTAAGAAATATGTTTTTTTTATCAATAAAATCATGCAACTACTGGAAATTTGAATATATATGCTAGCTCACGTAGGTGCGACCCCAATACAGTGATCCTTCGCTCTATCGCGTTTCTTGCCTCGCGAATTCACTGTACCGCGATTTTTTTACCTTTTTTTTTTTTTTGGTATATGCAAAAATATTAAAATATTAAAAAAAAAAATTTCAGTACAGTGTTCCCCCCCTTATCGCGGTAGTTCGGTTCCGGGACCCGGCGCGAACCAGGAAAACAGCGAAGTAGGATCAGCCTTAAAAAAAAAAAATAAATAAATAAAATAAAATATATATATATATATATATATATATATATATATATATATATATGTTTTGTTTTTTTTTAAAGATGATTATGACACCAGGACAGGCCAAAAATGATAAAATAAAATGGCCTTTATCAGGCTTTAAAGAGAAACAGAGATGGAGAGTGTAATGACCTGTCAGATGTGAAGGGATTATAAAAGATGTGTAATGAATATCCAGCTCTCTGCTGGGTTTACTATACCTCTGCATTACTTTCATGATGTCTATTCTAAAAATTCTCCTTCGATCTTATTATTATTATTATTATTATTATTATTATTATTATTATTGGCAACAATAATTTTCCTTTGATGATTGGGGAGATTATTATTATTATTATTATTATTATTATTATTATTATTATTATTATTATTATTATTATTATTATTATCATCATTATTACTACGAATTCGTAATTAAACCATTATTTTTACTATAAATAACGTAGTTTTGGTTGAATGAACAAGAGTTATTTAAAGATTTTCTCTCTCTCTCTCTCCAACATTCTATTCTACCCAACCCCCCACACTCTCTTTGTCCCAGCCAACTAGGGAGGGGCACTTTACACAGTTATTAAAAGTAAATAAACCAACAGATGTACAAACAATGATGAGCCCTTAATAATAATAATAATGATGATGATGATAATAATCTCCACAATCATCATCAAACGAAAATTATTGTTGCCAATGATAATAATAATAATAATAATAATAATAATAATAATAAGATCTAAGCAGAATTATTGGAATAGACATCATGAAAGTAATGCAGAGGTATATTAAAACCCAGCAGAGAGCTGGATATTCATTACACATCTTTTATAATCCCTTCACATCTGACAGGTCAGTACACTCTCCATCTCTGTTTCTCTTTACAACTTGATAGTCTGTTTTATTTTATCATTTTTTGGCCCATAATGGTCACCATATTAATTGGAGTCAGTCCTCACTGTTATATTAGAGTAATTGCCAATACAGGAGAAAGATGCTTGAAGCAGCCATTATAGAAAAATCAGGATCCTCAAGTTTATCAAATGGACAGTGGAGATCTGACATTGTGGATGAAGCAATATTAAAAGACCTCATTAAGAAGATTATGCCAAATGATCGTCCATCTGACCTGAGGTCTGAAGATAATCCCATCGTGGATCCTCCTGGCAATCGTAGCTAGCATCTCTCCCCCCCATATTCTTTATCCAGAACTGTATATATCGATTCATTTGTACCGAGGGCTGGAGTCCAGTCGTAATATATAGTACATCTTTGCTTCTTTTTGTGTTTTATCTATGAGTTGTGGTCAGAATACAACTGCCTTCTAAAGGTCTGACATTTAATCATCATCTTGCTATTTAAAGGATGTACCAAAATCTCTGGTAAATGTTTACATTCACACTCCCAATTATTTTAGGTCTGGTTAAGTTGGAGGAGTTCACTCCAAGTTAAGAAACGAGGTGATATATGGAAATTTAGTCAATATAGATATTTTTTTAGTGACCTGTATTATCACTTCATGCAGGGGTGTGGAAGTAAACTTCTACCAGAGCCATATTGTTTTTGTTCATCCCTGAAAAGCATAGTAAAAGTACATATATTACTGAGGTAGCATATGGGTTCGAGTACTCGACTCTGGAAGTGGCAGAACCGTGATGGAGCCCAAATCGGGCCGTTAAGAAGGGTATTCACAACATAAATCATTATATCGGTAAGTAAATAAAAAATATATACTTCTTTAGATTTCAATGTTTTTTTTTTTATCATATTCATTAACTATTCACCACTTTGCTACATCCAAAATATGCATTCTTGAGGCAAGGCAAATTGGTACCTCAGATGTCCATTCTTTCTAGTCTCCCATTTAATTTTATGAACTATTAAATTCTCGCTGAATGTGAATTCTTAAACCATAAGACAGAGAAGTTAATGACATTAGAAAATTTACTTGAAAGGTCACTGGCCTCATTTCGCTTCAAACATAAGGATTTAATGATGTCACCACTAATTTAATTTCACTTGATGTACATTACACCATTTCAATAGCATAAATAAATGTACAAAACATCACTAAGTACTAAAATACCATCACAAGCGATGGTGTTCTGAATAACCCACTTGACTTCACACTGTTAATTTCACCAAGAAAAATTCGCATTGTGTACACAGTGATTTTAACAATTTATGGTGCACTGCATTATACTGTATATAATTGAGACTGAACTCTTTGTTATATTCTCATTATACCAGAACAAATTTTAAGGTTTTAAAAACTGTATAAACAATCAAAATATAAATTTCGTTACAGAATTTAAGAGTATGTACAGACACTTCTGGCAATGAACCACCTCCCACCGCAGGTGTCATAAGACTACTGTTTATACACTTGTACTGCACTGACTGCAGGGATGAGAGGTTTTTAGAAACCCTGAACTCTCATATTTAATAATTATTTCGAATTTCTTTTTTAAAGTTTAATGTCAATGATATTCCAAAATAGCAATAAAGTTTTAATTCTATTCGCATATGCTCTCAATTATATTAAATATCATTAATGAAGGTCATCATATTTTTTTTAAGAAAGACCATTTTCAGTATATTAAGGAATGGAATTGACATTAGATATATAATAGAATATGACACATATATTAGTGCATACATGCATTATATGCGCTTACCAATAATATAAAGGTATTAAATGTTAAGCAAAATATCACAAATAACAAAACTTTAACAGTTTATTATTTAATTTCAGTCAAAAGTTCAGACTCCCCTTTGAAGTTTGTGCTTTCTAGTAAACCACCACCAGATAGTCATTAAAAAACAAAAAAAAATTCATTCAAAAGTTGGTCATAAATTTATCGGTCGTGGGTGGTGCCATCCGACAATTTTATTTAATAGTGTCAAACCTAATTTAAAGGAACAGAGTCAGGGAAGAAATATAGATATCCAATTACATATTATTCATTGTTCTTAAAGATCAAAACATATCCCAAAATGGACAGAATAAGACTGAGAACCAAATACAAAACTTTATTTCCATTGTCACAAGTAGGAAAATCATTTTCCATCCTGTTGCTTGGTGATACAAATTATTATAATTACTCCAGTTTTGCTAGAATCAAGATGATTCTTCCAATATAACATTCTGAAAATAAATATAATTGAAGGTAAGATTCTGTGAATAATTTTTGGTACCTCGAGGTTAATCATCAAAATTTAGCAAAGTTTTACGTTTTTTTTTTTATATAAGTTAGCAGGACACTACAGTAGTTAGTACTGAAGTTATAGATATAACCAAGAACATTTCCATTGCCCGTTTATACTTATACTATGATCTAATTTGGCTAATTCCACGTCATAAACCTTGATCCTTTCCACGTGGCTTAGTTTATGACTTGCTATAGTTATACTGTATCTCTATTTCTTTTTGTTTATGGGTGTGACACCAGGACAGGCAAAGAAAAATGCCCTCATCGGGCCTGGACACGAAGGCATAAAACAATGAGAAAATACTTAAGGTTTTTAAAATGTTTACTGCTCGAAATATTTTTTTTTTTCAGTGTGTCTATGTACGGTTGTGAAACAACATATCTACACGTTGCAACACTCAGCCAGGCGGTAGAAATAGACAGTTCGAATGATAGTTGAAGCAGTAGAATTAGTTGTTAAAAATAATTAATTGGATGTTTAAATGTCAATTCTTCTTATATATCACCCATTGTAAATTTTAAGTTACGTAAATACAGTAGGTGCGATTGATCCATAATCTTAAAATTAATAGTAAATCATTCCAACAATTATTTAATTGAAGTAACTCTCAAAATAATTAGCAAAATGGCTGCAGGTTTTCCAGAATTTCAACTGATTTCCAGAACTTTTACTTTGAGAGTGACAAAGTACCGTCATATTTGGGGAAAAAAAATACCAGATATTATTAAATTTTACCTTATACATTTTTGGAATTTCGTCTCAATGCTTAAAAGCTAATCAGGCAGTCACTGGATATAATTATAAAATTATATATAATTTTTAGTTAATATTGTTCTAAAATGGTGTAATTGCGAAGGGTGGATCCATGAATTGTACCATTAAATATATTTAATTATAACCAGACTTGTAACTATTACGAAAGTTTTTAAACAAAAAGAAGACATATATTGGTGTTAATTGGGCTGGTTACTTGCTTCTACTCATGTGATAACTCCCAAGGTAAACATTGGCCCAATGAATCCAGTATTTGTTTGTTCATGGCCTGAACTGATAAATTAAATACATATTCTTGTTCTGCGAGTACAGTTATTCTCAAAGAAATTATGAACGCTAAGCACTTTTTGAAAACTAACATTAATACTAGAAAAAATAGGCAAGTATGAAATTCTAATACTCATGGTTTCCGAGTGTGTAATAAACATGTTTTTTTTTTCTTCTTCTTCTTATATGCATAGCATTAATTGAGCTATGTTCGTTGTGAATCGTTGCCGAAATTAAATCTAATCTAGCTTTTCTCAGAGCATTGTACGGCTACTGTTTATCTAGGTAGACAGCAGGTCTGTCAACATTTTAAGATTATTTACAGAACTGGATATAAAAAAAATTTGAAATAAGGATACAAAGTGTAAATGGAAATATTTTCAAAGATTAAAGAGCTGGTAACTTCTGATGCTATTTTTGTTCCCAGTGGCTTCATAGTTCGGATGTTTTGAAGGAAGATGTTGACCTTGTAGGTGGTCCGCGCATGCAGTTGGGAGAATATGTTGATAATCTTTATTCCTGTAAAGTTTATTATAATAATAATGATTATTATTATTATTATTATTATTATTATTACACATTAAATTATTTTCCTTGTATTTGTATGAAAAAAAAATTTACTAAATACCTTAGTAAATGTGAAACCACGATTTTGGCTCTTATGGGTTGCCTACACAAAGCTCAGTTCTTTTGCACCATAGGACCAAGTGGAATAATTTTAGTCTTGCTGGACTAATGTTATTAAAATGATAGAATCAGTACATAGGTGAAGTTATTTTAAGTCATCAAAGGCCCATGATTATTTTTATGTATTTATTTGTTTATATAAATAAATAAAACTTTACTTGGAGTGACGTCCAAGCTTTTGTTTGTATTTGTAAATATGCCAAAGGATAAGCCCAGCCCTTACAATTTCCATTATTTAGCCAAAAAAAAAGTCCTTCGCAAGAAGGCAACCGTCCTTGCCCTTGGTTGAAAAGGGAGTCCGTGACGTAAAATTGGAACAACATGTTTCACTGTACAGAAAAGCAGAACCATTAAAGAAATCGTGAAAAATACTTTTTATAATCTACACTCCAGCCTAGGGTGGACGAGATAGGTCACACACTACTTGATCTGGTGTTCACAGATAATGTGTTGGATATTGAAAATATTGAGTATGAACCACCAATTGGAAAGAGTGACCACTGTGTGTTGTTGATGGAGTATATCATTGAAGACATTCTTCCTGAGAGTAGAGGCACTGAGGACATGAGGAGGAACTATCAGAAAGGAGATTACATCAAAATGAATGAGCTTTTTGCAGTTATTGACTGGAGAACCTTATTTTACAACAAATCTGTACAAGAAATGTATGACATCTTTTGTGAGAAATATGGGAAGATAGTAGATTGCTGCATACCTGTCACCAAAGTAGGTGTAATTCATGCCAGAGAGAAATGGTTCGATAATGGGTGTAAAAGAGCTAAGGAGTGGAGAGACAAATGCTGGAAAAGGTATAGGAGGAGAAAAAACATAAATGCCTGGCAAACCTACAAAAGAGCAAGAAATGACTACCTAAGTAAAAGGAGAGAGGCAGAGAAAGATTATGAGAGGGACATCACCAGGAAGGCTAAAGAAAATCCCAAGCTTTTCCACAGCTTTATCAGAGGAAAACTGAAGGTAAAAGAACAGGTTTTAAGGCTAAAGAGAGCGGATGGAAGCATCACTGAGACGGACGAAGAGATCTGCAAAGAATTGAACAAGGAGTTTCAGTCAGTATTTACAGTAGAAAATACCCCACCCCCTCAGATTGCAGTGATAGAAGCTCAAGGGCCGGTATTAGAGAACATCAACCTTACAGCCACAGAGGTATGCAAGGCGCTGATGGATTTAGATGTTCATAAAGCTACAGGTCCTGATGACATATCCCCTCATGTGCTTAAAAAATGCGCAAACACAATATCAGTGGCACTAAGTATCATATTTAAGGAGTCATTGGAGTCGGGGGAGATTCCAAGATGCTGGAAACAAGCAAATGTGATACCTATCTTCAAAAAGGGAAGGAGGGATACGGCTCTGAACTATAGACCAGTTTCCTTGACCAGCATAGTTTGCAAACTTATGGAGAAACTACTAAGGAAACATATCTCTCTTCACTTGGAATCCTTCAACTTTTTGTCAGTGAGGCAACATGGCTTCAGAGAAGGAAGATCAACAGTAACAAACTTATTAGAATTTTATGATGAGGTAAGCCAAATCTTACAGGAAAGAGAGGGTTGGGCAGATTGCATATTCCTAGACTTCCAGAAAGCGTTTGACACTGTTCCACATGGGAGACTTATTAGGAAGCTGCAATCAATGGCTAGAATAGGTGGAAATGTCTTGGAATGGATAAAAACTTACTTAGAAGGAAGGGAACAGAGGGTTAGAGTAAGACACTCAGTGTCTGAATGGAGAAGAGTTAGTAGTGGAGTTCCACAGGGTTCAGTTTTAGGGCCACTTTTGTTCCTTGTATATGTAAATGACCTACCAGAGTCTGTAAATTCATTCATGAATATGTTTGCAGATGATGCAAAGATTGTGAAGAAAGTAAAAAACGAGAACAATGGTAGAGAACTTCAGGAGGATCTAAATAATCTGCATGAGTGGTCAGAAAAGTGGCTAATGAAATTCAATACCTCAAAATGTAAGGTAATGAGAATGGGTACAAGTGCAAGAAGGCCCAAGCTTGACTACTCGGTGGCTGGAGTACAACTTCAGGAGACAGAAAATGAGAGAGATCTAGGAGTAAACATATTGGCAGATTTGTCTCCAGAAATACATATAAATGGCGTAGTAAGGGCAGCATATGCATTCTTATCAAATGTAAGGGTAGCCTTCAGGCACATGGACAAGGAAATGTTCAGAAATATTTATGTAACCTATGTGAGGCCAAAACTCGAATATGCAGCCCCCTTTTGGAATCCGCACTTGAAAAAGCACATAGCTAAGCTTGAAAAAGTTCAAAGACATGCCACGAAACTGGTGCCAGAAATACGCAATCTCGGTTATGATGAGAGGCTGAGGGAATTAGACTTGCCATCACTCGAAGCTAGAAGAGTAAGGGGGGATATGGTGACAGTCTTTAAATTCCTTCATGGTTATGATAGAGTGGATAGGGATCGATATTTCGATATGGCTGGCTCTAGAACTAGAGGTCATAGTTTGAAGCTTCGGAAGAAAACTTGTTTGCAGGATGTAAGGAAATACTTTTTCAGTGTAAGAGTAGTTGATAATTGGAATTCGCTAAGCGAGGAGGTAGTTAATGCTACCTCAATCCATAGTTTTAAGGACAGGTATGATAAGTATCACTAAGTCTAAAAATGGAACCGATCAGGAGACGGGAAGATACGAGCTTTGGGCTCTTTCCCGTAAACACAATTAGGTAATCACAATTAGGTAATCACACTAGGCTGGGGAGCCGAAGCCAGGGTGAAGAAGAAGGAGCGGGAAGGCCGCTGCTATTCTACACCACCCCGCCTGCCGCTGAGGAAGGCTCAGGCAGACGGAGGGAGTGCCAGTGCAGTCTGTCCGCTTTGCACGCCCAAACGAAAAATATGCCCTGTGGGGCGGGCACAATATCAAAGAATAGCCTCACCGTATTCCCTGCGTGTCGTAAAAGGCGACTAAAAGTGGACGGGGCGGGGGGACTAGGAATCCCCCCCTTGTACCAACCTCCTGTGAGACGTCAAAGAAGAGGGGGAGTAGAGGGGAGAATAACTTCTCCCCAAACTGTTTTCCTTTTTTGATGTCGGCTACCCCCCAATTAAAGGGGGAAACAGCCAAGGTATATGTATGTATGTAGTTATTTAATGTATAAGTAATATAGTATTACAAATACAATCGCAAACTAGATAAGAGAAACTATTTTTTCAATCATGGCTACTTGATGAAACTTCAATACAGTATGTGCTTAACTGAAACATGGACAATTGAGATGTCCAATTGGGTCGTTTAAACATCGTTAAGTGTCAATACAAAAGTTTTGTTATGACTAAAATATAGGAAAAAATAAATAGTCTTTTCAGCAAGGAATAAAACAAATGTTTCAAATACGAAGAGAAAGTTATAATTGCCTAAATACTTATTTAATTATTTCGCTTAGACCTGTTCTGGCGAAATGCAAACCAAATCACTTAATATGCAGGATCAACCTAGATACACATGGATGACAGTCTCTTTGTAGGAAAATGTTCTTTTATTGTTAGGAATCGATAAGAAATTGTCGATATATATATTTTTTTTTAAATACTACAGTGGTGTATCCAATTCATGGCTAGTTAAATGTTGTTGTTGTTGTTCCGGTTTTACGTCACGGACTCCCTTTTCTACCAAGGGCTAGGACGGTTGCCTTCTCGCGAAGGACTTATTTTGGCAGATGTAATCGTTACCCTGAGTGCATGCCCTTGCTAACCTCAGACCGTGACGGGGCGCAAACCCTCGACCTGACGCCTCAGAGTCGCGGACGCTACCGCTTGAGCCACGGTGACTACACTTCATGGATAGTTAATGACATCAAATACAAAATTCTATAATTTAACTCCAATGTTGTTGGTTGGCGTTTTGTCAATGTTTTAGTCCTCAAATGAATGGGGGAGTGGACACAGGTTGTAGCTAAGGAAGAGGGCTGGATGTCCTCCCTAACGTCTCGCGGTGTGATCCTTATAATATGTAAATAAACTTGAGACTTAATGAAGCCAGTATAGATCGTATTTATAAATTGTTGCATTGTATGGCGTTCGCTAGATAATGAGAGCAATTAGAGTCAGCGAGAAAGTACAGTCTTTACAAAATCAAAATTATATGATATCCCCAATCAGTCTGTGTCCACCCCCACAATGGGGATTAATAGTGACTCATAAGACGGCAAACAATACAGTTTACCATGAAAGGGAATTGGTCCTTAGGAGAGTGTAATTTGACCCCATTTATAAGGGATTAAAGATAGTGGTTGTTTATCAGGAGAAAATAGGCTAATATAATGTTTGTTTATCAGGGGAAAATAGGCTAATATAATGACTACACATCACCTAAATCTCTTCGTCAGGAGATGTATTCTTCAAAATGTTTACTACTCTTATAGGCTAATACGTTATACAGTTATCTTTGTAGCATGAGAGAGAGAGGGAGAGAGAGAGAGCTACCATTTCATTAGGCCGTTTATAGGATGTCAAGATCTATTAAAGCTAACACAAGTTCTTAGAGAAAGAGAAGCTGCCATTTCTAGAGACTGTTCATGGAATGTTAGAATGCAGTAACACTGGTGCATAGATAGATAGAGAGAGAGAGAGAGAGTTTCAATGGCCCGTTCATGAGATATTGGGATGCTATAATGGTAACACAAGCTCTTCTTGTTTAGGGCTAATCGCATTACCTGTAAATAAACGCCATTGCATCAACAAGCTTTAACTTTATGAGATTTGATAACATAAAAGATTTTTCATTGGTATTTTGATGAGCTATTTGCCACCAGACCTTTTGGATATTTCATTGGTATTTTGATGATCTATTTGCCACCAGACCTTTTGGATTTTTCATTGGTATTTTGATGATCTATTTGCCACCAGACCTTTTGGAATGCATTAACCTAATTAAGTTTACTGGAGAGAGTCCCATGCTCGTAACTCCCCGTCTCCTGGTCCGTTTCTTTATTTTTTACTCATTCACTAGCTCTTATGTCTTTTCTGAAAATTTTGAATGCATTTAGCACTTATATTTCCTCAGTTATTTTTACATTAAATATTTACTTCCTGGAAAGTTTTTTTACAAATATTTAAATTCTGACCTCTAGTTCCAGAGCCGCCCATTCCAAAATACGCTAGTCATCCAAACTGTCAATACCATAACGCAGTTTAAATAACCTTTATCATATATCACCTCTTCCTTCTACCTTCGAGTGATGGTAAGTCTAACTCCTTCAGCCTTTCCTCATAATTGAGGTTATGTATCTCTGTCACCAGCCCCAAAGCATGTCTTTGAATGTTTTCCATTTATTTGGGTGCTGCATACTCAAGCTTAGGCCTCAGATAATTTATGTAAAGATTTTGGGACATTTCCTCTTCCATATAAATGAGAGCCACCCTTATGTTTAATGACGAAGCATATATACTGCCTTTACTGTGTCATTTACAGTCACCGTGGCTCAAACGGTAGCGTCCGCGACTGTGAGGCGTCAGGTCGAGGGTTCACCCCCCGACACGATCTGAGGTTAACAAGGGCATGCACTCAGGGTAACGATTACATCTCCCAAAACAAGTCCTTCGCAAGAAGTCAACCGTCCTAGCCCTTAGTTGAAAAGGGAGTCCTTGACGTAAAACCGGAACCGGAACTGTGTCATTTACATGCATTTTACGAGACAAATCCGCCCACACAATTCCTTTTAAATCTCTTTAGTTCTCAGATGCTTGAAGTTCCTCTCATGCTGTAAAATAACCATTCATGAGCATTTTTTTACTATTTTCATTAATTTGCATTTTGAAGTGTGGACTCTCATTAGCCACTTGTCTTACCAATCATGCAACCTGTAGAACCAGATTTTGGCCCGATTTCTTAAACAGTGTAAACCTAGGATACCATATTGTTAGTTAGCTAGACACACACAAATGGATTTCATAAACGCATTTGACGCTGTTCTGTATGTGGCTAGGATCCCGTACGGGATTCTAGCCATACGCAGAACCGCGTCAGATGCGTTTATGAAATCCACTTGTGTGTGTCTAGCTAATTATCAATATGGTATCTTTGGTTTACACTGCATAAGAATTCGTGTCTTTGAGCGTGGTCAAGTGGGCTGATTAAATTGACAGGTGGCCTTGTGGTACTTCCTCCATATTATTCTTCTCGTCTTTTGTAACGAGTTTCTTTTTTCTTTATGCCTGGACTTTTTTCTACAATTTTTTTTAACTGATGTAGGTCTGGCTTACGTGCCTTTCTTAATGTTTACGCTTGATTTTTTTCTATCTTTTTTTTCTCGTGTTTTTTTTCCAGGTCTAGGTACTTATCTATCTATCTATCTATCTATATATATATATATATATATATATATATATATATATATATATATATATATATATATATATATATATATATATATATATATATATATATATATATATATATATATTTGTATATTTGGGCAGTAAATTTTCTTGTATCGATATTTTATTGAATATAACCGCTGTTTTTGCATTTACAATTTTCTTGTATAACTTTTCCAAAGTTCTTACAATAACTTTTTCATTATTGTTGAGACTATATAATAAGTCGGAAAATTTAAGAGAATTCATAACGTTATGAATTCTCCTAAATTTTCCGACTTATTATATAGTCTCAACAGTAATGAAAAAGTTATTGTAAGTACTTTGGAAAAGTTATACAAGAAAATTGCAAATGCAAAAACAGCGGTCATATTCAACAATATATATATATATATATATATATATATATATATATATATATATATATATATATATTATATATATATATATATATGTGTGTGTGTGTGTGTGTGTGTGTGTGTGTGTGTGTGTGTGTGTGTGTGTGTGTGTGTGTGTGTCGTTTTTTAAGTTTTCCAGAATTCTGTCCTGGTATATAACACTTCATTGAAATATTTCTAATATTTTGCTACATTTTTTAAGCGAAATTGCTACATATATCAGAATGAGAGAGAGAGAGAGATTCACATATTAATAGTCTCGTTTTACAGTGTCTTTAAGCGAAAGACTGCCAAATATATTACCTGAACTTAATAGAAGAGAGAGAGAGAGAGAGAGCATCGAATTCCGTTGTCTCTTAGGGTGTCCACAAAGTCTGGGTACATAGGGAATTTCCCTATGCAGACCTATTCAATCGAGTTCACCTGAATTTTGTAAAGCGCATCAAATTATGCATTGACAATGATGGAAATCATATTGAAAATATTATTTATTAACATTAGATTTAACTAAAATTGTTTTGTTTTAAAAGTATGTGTTAATCTCGTGTGTACCCAGACTTCGTCTGGGTACACAGGAGATTAACACATACTTTTAAAACAAAGCAATTTTATTTAAATCTAATGTTAATAAATAATATTTTCAATATGATTTCCATCATTTTCAATGCATAATTTGATGCGCTTTACAAAATTCAGGTGAACTCTATTGAATAGGTCTGCATAGTGAAATTTCCTATGTACCCAGACTTTGTGGACACCCTGTATAACGGTTTAGTGTTGCGATGTAAAGGTTGTTTCTATTCAAGTTTGTACGAGTTTGAAGCGTTAGAATATTTCATCTTTTTCTTCTCTTCTTCTTCTCCTTCTGTTTATTATTATTATTATATTATTGTTTGTTACGGTTTTACGTCACGGATTCCCTTTTCTACTAAGGGCTAGGACGGTTGCCTTCTTGCGAAGGACTTGTTTTGGCAGATGTAATCGTTACCCTGAGTGTATGCCCTTACTAACCTCAGACCGT
>JAXCGZ010017156.1:32500-85000 GCA_037179515.1 Halocaridina rubra | reverse complement strand
GATTTGTACATTATTATTTATATTCTAACTGACCTCCACTCAGTTACTTTAATTTTACCTGACCTTGTTTCACGTTTGCAGACTTTCCTGCTTTATTTATTTATGTTCATGGTAATTATTTTCCTGTTTTTTATAGACAGCTGTTCTCATTTTCATAAGGTGTCGCTTTTTCTCACTAGTCTCTTAAAGACCATTGTTTTATTGGTATACACTTTTAAGCTTGTATACACTTTCCTGACACAAACTTCTTCCGATGGTCCATGCTTCGGTCCGACACCGAGTTGGGCTGGCTTGCTCCTTCAGTGTCTCGATTATTTCACTTTTAAATACAAATATTTATTCAAGGATTGATGCCATGAATAAAGGTCACGTGATTTTAATGGGCCATGGTTGCTTAGTGGTAGCGCGTGTGTGTTGACTGGCGGCTGACGCAAGTTCGGTCCTACTGCTGGATGTTAGGAATGGCTTCCAGTCGTCATCCCCGTGCTCCTACCTGTCTTTGTCCACCCCTATTCATGGAGACTCTTTGTGACACATACAATGGTACACAAATTTTAATCACCATTGCCTAGTATATCTCAGCCTCTTACGTATGTGATAATAATAATAACAATAATATAAGTAATTATAATAATTATAATAATAATAATAATAATAATAATAATAATAATAATAATAATGCTTTCTTGATTTCTAGTGTCCCATGATATTTTTTCATTCGATAAACATATATATATATATATATATATATATATATATATATATATATATATATATATATATATATATATATATATATATATATTCTCATTTTGTATAGACAATTCAAGTTTAATTGTGGAACGAAAGAGAGCAGTTTTGACGGGTGTCTGAAACCTTCCCAATGACAACAAGTAAAGTTTTTGCTTCATTCAACTTCACCTTACGAGATCTTTGTCATCACACAATAAGAGGATTACTGCTCTCAACACTGAAGATTGAAGGACAACCTGCCTGTCATCTTGATGTGAACGAAACGAAAAATAAACATTACTTTTTTCTCCCTCTTTGGTTGGCTCCAAGCCCTTTTCCACTGATGCATTGAGAATTCTAGATAATATATTTCAAACGTCCCCAGGTTTTCCTCTTCTGTATGCGATCTTATAGGCTCAGTTGAAACATGCTTACACTCCCTAGATGCTAATAATGTCTAGGGATATTGGATATTATATTTACGGTCTGTAGAAGTTAATAACGTTTAGAGAAGTGGGGTATTTTATTTACAACCTGTAAAAGTTAATAATGTCTAGGGATTTTAGGAATTTTATTTACGGGGTGTAAAAGTTAGTAGCGTCTAGGGATTTAGGGTATTTTATTTACGGTCTGTAGAAGTTAGTAACGTCTATGGAATTAGGTTATTTTATTTACGGTTTGTAGAAGTTAGTAGCATCTAGGGATTTAGGGTATTTTATTTACGGTCGATAGAAGTTAATAATGTCAAGGGATTTAGTGTATTTCATTTACGGTCTGTAGAAGTTAAGAACGTCTAGGGATTTAGGTTATTTTAATTGCAGTCTGTAGGAATTAGTAACGTTTAGGGATTTAGGGTATTTTATTTACGGTCTATAGAAGTTAATAACATCTAGGGGTTTAGGGTATTTTATTTAAGACCTGTAAAAAGTCAATAACGTCTAGGGATCTTAGGAATTTTATTCACGGTCTGTAGAAGTTAGTAACTTCTAGGGATTTGGGGTATTTTATTTACGGCCTATAGAAGTTAATAACGTCTAGGGATTTAGGCTATTTTATTTACGGTCTGTAGAAGTTAGTAGCATCTAGGAATTTAGGGTATTTTATTTACGACCTGTAAAAGTTAATAATGTCTAGGGATTTAGGGTATTTTATTAACGATCTGTAGGAGTTAATAACGTCTATGAATTAAGGATATGTTATTACTACCTGTAAAAGTTAAGAGCTTCTGCGGTGTGTAGAAGTTAATAACGTCTAAGGGTATTTTACTTCTTTTTTTCATCAGAGAACATACCTAACCCAATATCTGTCCTGCAAATGACTGGAGTTCCCAGAGCTCACGTGATGTCTTAAGCAATGCAAGACTTGTCTCGATTAGAGAACAGCCACTTTTTTATGTATTATTTTTCTTGTTTTTCATTTTATTTTTATTTTTTTTTTGTATGAGCGATATTCTTGTCTACGTATATCCTATTCTCACTTTTATTTAATTTTTCTCGTCCTTGATCCCCCTGCTCTAACGGGTCTGTGTCCACACTCATTCGTTTAGTGACTCATTGTGACATATAACGGATCTTGTCTTAAGTTTTAATGTTTTTTTTTTCCCTTCGATTATTTAATTATGCCATTCTTCTTCTTGATTTTTTCCTCGTTAATTCAGCCTTATTATTACAACTTCTTTTAACTATTACAAAAAGCAGTGTGATAATTGGTTTTACTTACACGATGAAATGTATTTATCTATGTAATGGTAACAAAACGGTGTACAGTAGATCCAAACACTGATTTATTCATTCATACATACATGAATACTTTTGTACTTTCATGCGCATTAAAGACGTAGAAATAATTGTTACAAATAGCAATAGTTAAAACACCAGATGTGTGTGCATATATATATATATATATATATATATATATATATATATATATATATATATATATATATATATATATATATATATATATATATATATATATATATATATATATATATATATATATATATATATATATATATATATATATATATATATATATATATATATATATATATATATATATATATATATATATGGCTCAGTCGGTAGTGTCTCCGACTCTGAGGCGTCAGGTCGAGGGTTCTCGCCCCGTCACGGTCTGAGGTTAGCAAAGGCATGCACTCAGAGTAAGGATTACATCTGCCAAAACAAGTCCTTCGCAAGAAGGCAACCGTCCTAGCCCTTGGTTGATAAGGGAGTCCGTGACGTAAAACCGGAACCGGATATATATATATATATATATATATATATATATATATATATATATATATATATATATATATATATATATATATATATATATATATATATATATATATATAGTAGTGGTAGTAGTAGTATCATTATTATTATCAGTGGCTGAAGAAAAACCTCTACAAAAAGCAGCCTATGGATAGAGGGGTTAGATGCCCTTGTTGAGGACATTATAGTTTTTATAGTTTTTTATTTACTTTTTCTGTGACCTTGGAAATAACTCCGCGGACTATGCTAGTTTACCATGATAACGAATTATATGATTCTCTCTCTCTCTCTCTCTCTCTCTCTCTCTATATATATATATATATATATATATATATATATATATATATATATATATATATATATATATATATATATATATATATATATATATGTGTGTGTGTGTGTGTGTGTGTGTGTGTGTGTATGCGTGTGCGTTTATAAGAACGTGTGATAATTTTCTAGATCAGGACGCGATTTCAACGCCACCGCGTGGCGTTAAGTAGGTCATCCAGCGTTAATTCCCAGTTCCAACTTGTATGTGTCCACCCCCTCGAATGGGGATTATCAGTGACACAACAGCAAACCCACAAACTTGAAGCGTAATATTAGTGACAATTTTGGTAGAAGAAGAACGTATCATTTTTATCTGTCACAGCTGTATTTTCTCTTCCCAAAGAGTCAGAGCAATTTGCCTTGACTCAGCCACTTCCCTTATAAAAGGGAGAAATGGCTTATATATAGAGATAGATAGATCGTTAATTCCAGTCCTGTGAGTAACTATTAGTTTTATTGATTTTTTTCTCGTTACAATATCTGTCTTTGACTTTTTCTAGCTGGGCTTGTTGCTCGGCTTATAATAATAATAATAATAATAATAATAATAATAATAATGATAATAGTAATAATAATTGTTCTGGTTTTACGTCACGGACTCCCTTTTCTACCAAGGGCTAGGACGGTTGCCTTCTTGCGAGGGACTTGTTTTGGCAGATGTAATCGTTACCCTGAGTGCATGTCCTTGCTAACCTCAGACCGTGACGGGGCGAGAACTTTCGGTCTGAGGTTAGCAAGGGCATGCAATAATAATGGTAATAACAACAGCAAAAACAATAATAATAATAATAATAATAATAATGGAGTATGACTAGCGGAGTCGACAGGGCTGTGGTGGCTTTTCGTTGGTGAGTTTTTCTTTCAGCTAAGGTTACATGTAACTTAATTGAACAAAAAGTAATTCTATTATATTCCTGCTCACTTGATTGACGGCATATAACATGAATATTTTACGCAAATATGTTATTAAAATTATGTTATAGTATGTAATTTTTAATACAATTATACAAGGGTACATCATCCTAAATTTAAACAGGAAATGCTATATTCAGTCTTGATGTTTTGTCCAACGTTGGGCGAATGAAACAACAAATCAGGACCTGAAGTGCTTTTGTGACTATATTTCCTTTAAGCCTATCGGGTCTTCTTAAGTGTTAGTTGTGTATTTTGGAGACGTATCACATCTACTCTTGCAGCAATATTTCTGGAGTGATTCCCCATGGCTGAAGGGTCCCGCTCATACCCTCTCTCAGTTTATGAGCTCATGCGAATTTTACTTTTCATCTAGGCCTATATCTTTTTTTTTTTTATCTCCTTTGACCCTCTTTGGCATTAATCCAGGATCTGTGCCAAAACATCTTCCAAATCCTTGCACCAAAGTCACATTTTGGCACGTAGATAAGGCAATTGGTCAGAGTGGTCACTCGACCTAGACGCATGTTTTCAGAAGTCTTCAGAGATTATAAGCTACATGTCTGAATGGCAGATGCTCTGAGGGTGTCTGGTGAGTGCGGGTCCAAGTGTAATCATCAGTTCTTCTACCAGGGCCACTTATCCAAAGTCACATCTTGGATATATGATTGTGTCCTATGGAGTCCTTCAGTTATACATGGACCTATGATTGAATATCCTGTGGTATGCAAGGATATTATTCACATGTCCTGCAAAGGAAACTCTACATCCAGCAGGTTCGGATGTAATAGTCCGTTTCCCCAAACAGACGCCGCGATCCAAAGTCACATCTTGGAATACTCTAAACGAGTCGAGGTTCCACAGAGCTTTGCATCAGAACCGGGTGCGTCTTTATTTCCTTTCAGGACCGTTCTTCGTACGGTTCCCGACGCCGAGGAAGTCATTCTTAGACCTCTCCTGCAAGAGAGGGTGATGTCTTTGGTGGCAGTGTGAGCTGTATTGCTGGCCACTACAGCAGGAAAGGGAAAAAAAATCTTTATTATTTGAGAATATAGCATATAGCCTAGTTTCTCCATCGAAAATTGTCAACCAATGTTAGAGTATTATCTAACTGAAGAAACGTCAAGCAATATTACAGAGAGCATGTGTTATACATATGATCATACCTGCTACTCTTCTGTTTCTCTTTCTGTGAAATGATGTTCAAAGGTATATAGACACTATATAACATCTTTATTTCATTTTAGAAAGCAGAAAATAATGAACTTGAATATATCATCTAACTATGCTTTTTACCTTGATATATTTGCCAGTCTTGCAGTCCACTTCGACCTAGATTGTGTACCAGGCGTTGTCTTTATAAAAACTGCAGAATTTAATGGATTCAGTCTCTGTAGATGTAGATTTTCTTTGTTGTCTCGTATATTTATAATGACTTGCTTGATGTTATAGCCTGGTAAAAAAAATAAATTTAATAGAATTACATGCCTAGTTGCTCCCAGTTTAACTCAAATTAGGCCTATACTTAAGGACAATATTTACAGTTTCCAGGGAAAAAAGATAATATAATGTATCAATCGCAATAACATAAGAGAAGTAATGGCTGGTTCTTATCCAGAATCTAGAAAAAACCATAAATTTAAATCATGTATTTCTTAATTATTTCTTAGAACTAAGATCGCTGGACATCACCTCTATTTACATAAAAAATATGTATAGAAAAAGATAATTTTAGATAAGAAAACGAAAATAATAAAATGCTATCCATGTACAATAAGAAACTGCAATAAGTTTAAGAGCATTTTTTAACATTATGAAATTACAGTATATCGTTGAGACTTTTAGACAAATATATGCCTCTACCTCTCAGTAATAATATATAGTTCTTGAAAATCTATTTCCACGTGTTCACTGTAATTGTCTTTTTTTTTTTTTAATTCACTGATGACCTGCATACACTCTTCGTTGCAAGGCGCATTAATATTCTGAAGTCGTAACTAAAATCACTATTCTTGTCCAATGTTGGGGGAAGGGGGGAGAAGGGCGATAAAAATGCACTGGTTTTTCGCTCTTCTTATCTACAATTCGATAAATATGGAATATTGTTTCTACTCCTTGATGCACTCTCTGACTTCAGAGCGAGTACTGTGCCATAGCTTCTAAAGAACAGGGATTATATACAATCTTAAAAACGTTTTGGCCAATCATCAAAAACGTATATGCCAATCACATGACCAGACTACATAAGTGTGACTCACCATTGACTTGGACTCACACGTTATGTTAATTCATTTGCTGAAATTATTTTAATTATTCGCAGAAGATGATAGACCACAAATACCGAATTGTAATTACCTAATTACGTATTTTGAGTCATTAATTACCCGTATAAACTCTTCGCATTGAAATTTTCAGGAGGGCGTCTTATGACCAGTAGTTTAGTTGTGGATATTGCGAGCGGTGTGGGTCAGGAGGTTCTCCTTGTGGTATGCTGTTGGTACGTTTGGCCTTGGGAACGTAACTTGGAGAATATGAACCACGTGACACTGGGATTCCCACTTGCTGTATAGTACCCTAGTACGTTTCACGTCTATTTATCAAAGCCACGTAGCAACTCTGACCAGTTGCTATAATGAAACGTTCATTGCAAAGAAGAGGAGACTGATTATTACGAAAGTTTTGACATTTCTTTACTACCAAAAAGAGCGATACTACAGCTAATGGAAATTAGGTATAAATCTACAAATATCTTATGAACTAATTCTCCTAAAATAGCCATCTTTAAACCCGAAAAAATATGTTGTTTACTCAAGTATTTGCATATGTAATAAGGATTATAAACATAAACGAAAATAAACCATGAACCATGTTGGGTAAACTAGCTGAGACACTTTGTAGTCTGAATATTTTATTGGAAGTCAAATAATTCATTCCTAAGGACTAGAATTTCATTAGATACTATACGCTAATGCCTTGCATATCAAGGTCTATAATCATGAATAGACATGGAAATGAGTAGAACTCAATAGAATCTGAATTCCAGATCAAAACTTAGCACGAGGGTCTGCCCCTCTCTTTTTAACTCTTACTTTTTTTAATTTTCCTGCTTTTCCCTCCTATTCCCATATATCCTTAATCCCCTCCCCTTTTTCCCCTCCTATCCTATCCCATCCTAAAAAAAAAAAAGGTCTATAAGCGTATATGCGATAGGATTCACTTCATGTTTTTGATAGAGTGAACAGGGAGGGCTATTTTATTATTGGTGGCTCTAGGACCAGAGGTCATAGTCTGAAGCTTCGCTAGTAATCTTCTTTGTAGGAGGTAGGGAAGTACTCTTTCGTGTAAGACTAATTGATAATTGGCATTTGCTAAGAGAGGAAACAGTAAATGCTAAATACATTCATAGTTTAAAGAAGAGATGAGATAGGTGTCAGTGAATAACGAATGAAACCGATCTGGAGACGGGGAATTACGGGCATAGGGCTCTTTCCCGTCAGAACGATTAGGTAAACCACTGTGATAAATACTTTAGTAACTTTTATATATATTTTCAACTTTAAAGTACGAGTTCTCAAAGGATCCAGATGATGACATAGATCCCGGAATTTCACAATGTGCAGAAAACATCCACGTGATCACTTAAAACCATGTGATTAGTCAAGTCACGGAGTCTTTGTTTTATAATACGTTTATCAAGTTTAGTGCTAAAATGGAGAGAGAGAGAGAGAGAGTCACATGAGTAATTCGAGGACATCATAAGCCTTTCAGTCTCCAGAACAATAGCCTACATTCTTTGTTCTAACTTGGAGATGTTAATAGTATAGAAATCACTTCTTTAAAGAACAGTTAGACGACCTAACATGAGATTATGATCAGGAACTTCCGGGAGAGAATAAACACACATACCTGTAGTTACAAGCCATTGCAGGCACAATTACTTTACTACATGAGATATAATTACAAAGCTGGAGCAACATTTTCTTTTTAATTTAATTTCTCCATCACTTCCTTCTTATCTCAGTCAAGGCGTAGCAGTGAATGCGCTCTTGATGGACTCTATATGATCTAACCACAAATTGTAACTGAATAAGAGAATGTATATAAGTCTGTCTCTTTTTTTCCTTTGTTATCTGTGAACCATTTTGAATAGTTAACTTATTGTGCGCATTTCATGTAATTTCTGGGTCTTATGGAGTTAGAAAGAGTTGATAGATCTGAGGTCAAACAAGAGATTTTGGATATTCTATGTAGGCCCTTCAGCTTTGGTAGTGCTAGTGTCCCCAAGTGTTCAAAGAATTGGATAAATTAGAAACAGTTGATAGATCTGAGGTCAAACAAGAGATTTTGGATATTCTATGTAGGCCCTTCAGCTCTAGTAGTGCCAATGTCCCCACGTGTTCAACGAATTGGATAAATTAGTAGTTGATAGATCTGAGGTCAAACAAGAGATTTTGGATATTCTATGTAGGCCCTTCAGCTTTGGTAGTACTAGTGTCCCCGCGTGTTCAAGGAATTGGATAAATTAGAAGTAGTTGATAGATCTAAGGTCAAACAAGAGAATTTGGATATTCTATATAGGCCCTTCAGCTTTAGTAGTGCCAGTATCCCCACGTGTTCAAAGAATTCGATAAACAAACGCGTTGCATTCAGCTGATGGTAACCATTAAATATTTTTTTTAGTACATGTGTAGAGTCGTTCCCAATTTATAGACATGAGCTGGTCTTGCAACTATAATGATAGTGATTTATTTTCTTCATTAATTAATCAAGATGAGGTAATGGTAGGAGGGAAATTGTGTCAACCCTTTATCCTCAAGGAGCTAAGAGGAGTGTTTGAAGTATGTTTTGGCTTACATTTAATGTGTGTGCTTTGACTCGGCCACCCCCTTACAAGGGGGATTGCGGCCATTGAGTGTATATATATATATATATATATATATATATATATATATATATATATATATATATATATATATATATATATATATATATATATATATACATTTTCTACATTATCTATTATTACTACTACTGCTACTACTACTACTACTATTGCTACCACTACTTCTTCAGTGTCATTTTTACCAGATTAGTAGTACACTCTATAATATTGATATTTATATTATTAGTTTTAGTATTATTAGTATCAGTATACCCCCTGAGGGAGGGGGTTAGAATACTTCCTCCGTGTTCCCCTGCCTGTCGTAAGAGTTGACTAAATGGGGCGGAGTGAGGGGACTGGGAATTCCTTCCTCTGTATTTTCTCACCCCAAAGAGTCAGGGTATTTTGCCTCGACTCTACCACTCTCCTTATAAGGGGAAAAATGGCTCATATATATATATATATATATATATATATATATATATATATATATATATATATATATATATATATATATATATATATATATATATATATATATTAGCCCTCCACATTTCTTGTTTATCATTCTCTTATATCTGCCTTCAAGCTGTTACTTTTCTTAAATGTTATCTTGGTGCCCGGGGCCTATGAGTGCAATTTTCGTCGTCTGTACTGATGTCACACTCATAAAAAAATATAATGTCGCCATGCGAAAGACCAGAGGCAAAATACACTGGGATTGTAATTAATGGCTGTTTTCCTACTTCCCACTGTGCACTCAACAAGCATAATCATTTTCCCTCGAGCTTATAAGCATTTTTGTTTTGTTCCGGTTTTACGTCACGGACTCCCTTTTCTACTAAGGGCTAGGACGGTTGCCTTTTGCGAAGGACTTGTTTTGGCAGATGTAATCGTTACTCTGAGTGCATGCCCTTGCTAACCTTAGACCGTGACGGGGCGCGAACCCTCGACCTGACGCTTCAAAGGCGCGGACGCTACCGCTTGAGCCACGGTGCCTACTTACAAGCATTTTTGTTATCACTCTTGAATTAACTTGAAAAGTGTACGTGTACAGCTGTGATCCAGTGAGCATACTGGTACAGAACATGTATGAATGCATTATATTTATATAAGCCATCTGCTAGCTCTGGAATTCCCAACCAGTACCAAGTGACCATATTTAATGGTGGTGTGATAATGGAAACAAGCGATACTTATGAAAAAAATTCATTGGTGGCGATGTTTAACTCAGGGTCTCATGAAGAGATCAGACATACATAAGCTCACTCCGCTGCTCTTTAACTGTCCATACTTGCTGACATGGAAGAACATGACTGAAAAAGAATTGAACACGTATTTTTTATTCCTCGGATTCATTCCACCCTCATTTTTTTTTTTTTTTTTGGGTAGTCCCCACGTTTATCTCAAGCTAATTTGTGTGTTGTGTGTGTGTGTGTGTGTGTGTGAGAGAGAGAGAGAGAGAGAGAGAGAGAGAGAGAGAGAGAGAGAGAGAGAGAGAGAGACCCATCCATGTTTTTTCTTTCCATTTATTGGAGCTAAAACAATAAGAAATATTATCTTATCAGTGAGGGGACGAGGTAGCTCAGTGGTAAGTGCACGAATCGAGAAGCGACGAATGGAGGTTATATCTCACTTCGGGACGTTTGGAAGAAGGCAATCAGCCTTAATCCCCCAACTCCAACGTGTCTCTGTTCAACCCTACACGAATGGGACACTTAAAACGTTGCACAAATACTTTGTTAGCGAGGTTTTTTTTTACGAGTTAATATGAAAGAAAATGGACTGGTTCGTTTCCTGAGATAAATTTGAGCTTTGTTAATTATTATTATTATTATTATTATTATTATTATAGTCACCGTGGCTCAAGCGGTAACGTGCGCGACTTTGAGGCGTCAGGTCGAGGGTTTGTGCCGTCACGGTTTGAGGTTAGCAAGGGCATGCACTCAGGGTAGCGATTACATCTGCCAAAACAAGTCCTTCGCAAGAAGGCAGCTGTCCAAGCCCTTGGCAGAAAAGAGAGTCCGTGACGTAAAACCGGAACGATTATTATTATTATTATTATTTATTATTATTATTATTATTATTATTATTATTATTATTATTTCAGGCATCAATTATTTCCTCATGAGAGCGTCATGTTGATAATATCTTTCTCTTTTTTTGTACCTTTTTTTTTTTGTCCTTTCTCGCGAGCGATATTGTTTATACATAAATACCTCTTAAAGACTAATATTTGCGAAATATAGAGGGGGGAGGAGTAATTCTGGTCAAATCATTTTATGTAAGGCCACGTGATGTGTAATGTTACGTAACGTCTACTCCAGTCTCAGTTAGACCATGTGTTTGGTACTGTTTAAATCCTCCTCCTCCTCCTCTTCTTCTTCTTCTTCTTCTTCTTCTTCTTCTTATTATTATTATTATTATTATTATTATTATTATTATTATTATTATTATTATTATTATTATTTAGTATTATTATTATAGTGGCGTTGTTATAGACTAACGACCTTATTATAATGAGTCTGTGACATTGGTTAAATTAAAAACATTGTGTGTAAATCTGTTTCATTATTCATCACTATGATTATAAGCGACAGTTTTGAAATTATACACCAAAACTCTCTCTCTCTCTCTCTCTCTCTCTCTCTCTCTCTCTCTCTCCACTATATATATATATATATATATATCTCTCTCTCTCATATATATATATATATATATATATATATATATATATATATATATATATATATATATATATATATATAGAGAGAGAGAGAGAGAGAGGAGAGAGAGAGAGAGATTTTCATTCAACTAAGTTCGAGGATATCACAGTTGCAAAGTCATTTATTTACTCGGGAAAGTAGGCAATAAGGTGAAGGTTCCAGCTCCTTACCGTTAAATACTGTTTTTCAGCGCCATGATAGTGACAGTGTAAATATATATATATATATATATATATATATATATATATATATATATATATATATATATATATATATATATATATATATGTGTGTGTGTGTGTGTGTGTGTGTGTGATGTGCCTGATGTGTGATTACCTAATTGTGTTTACGGGAAAGAGCCCAAAGCTCGTATCTTCCCGTCTCCTGATCGGTTCCATTTTATACTTAGTGATACTTATCATACCTGTCCTTAAAACTATGGATTGAGATAGCATTAACTACCTCCTCGCTTAGCCAATTCCAATTATCAACTACTCTTACACTGAAAAAGTATTTCCTTACATCCTGCGAAGAAGTTTTCTTACGAAGCTTCAAACTATGACCTCTAGTTCTAGAGCCAGCCATATCAAAATATCGATCCCTATCCACTCTATCATAACCATGAAGGAATTTAAAGACTGTCACCATATCCCCCCTCACTCTTCTAGCTTCCAGTGATGGTAAGTCTAATTCCCTCAGCCTCTCATCATAACTGAGATTGCGTATTTCTGGCACCAGTTTCGTGGCATGTCTTTGAACTTTTTCAAGCTTAGCTATGTGCTTTTTCAAGTGCGGATTCCAAAAGGGGGCTGCATATTCGAGTTTTGGCCTCACATAGGTTACATAAATATATCTGAACATGTGTGTGTGTGTGTGTGTGTGTGTGTAAAGAAACTCCCCTACTTACAAATATTCATTAATACTGTATACTTTATATTATGTAGTAGCTAAGTGTCTTTATCCAAAGTACTGTACAGTACTGCATTTGTATGTACTGTATAGCAGGTTTTTTTTTTTTTTTTTACCTTAACACAACAATTCTATGTACAAACGGACTTCTGGAACCTAACTCGTTCGTAAGTTGGAGATTCTCTCTCTCTCTCTCTCTCTCTCTCTCTCTCTCTCTCTCTCTCTCTATATATATATATATATATATATATATATATATATATATATATATATATATATATATATATATATATATATATATATATATATATATATATATATATATATATATATATATATATATATATATACAGGGGTCCCCACTTTACATTAGAGTTCCGTTCCTGACAGCTGACTTAAGTCGGAACATACCTATAATTCGAAACTAGGTCCCACCAATGCTAAAAGTAAATACTCTAAAACATAAGAAAAATATTCAAGTTCTTAATATAATACATAAAAATAGTTAAATCACACAATTTACTGTATTTCTTACCTTTGCTACTGTGGTTGGTTTGCATCTGAATGATTGGTATGTTGAAAAAAATTATTTATTAAATATTTATTGGTCTCTGACGTAACCTAAAAATGACTTAAAACGGGGACTACCATATATATATATATATATATATATATATATATATATATATATATATTATATATATATATATATATATATATATATATATATATATATATATATATATATATATATATATATATATATTCAATTATTTATTTCTAAATAATTGGATTTATTTTTACCTAACATGACAATCTCAAAGGAACATATTATTTTCTCATGGGTCAAAATGATATCTCTCTCTTTTGTGTGTGTGATCGATTTTACATCACAGATTTCCTTTCCTACTAAGGGCTAGGACACAGCCTTCTTGCGAAGGACTGTCGTGTGACTATTATTCCACCGGATGACAACAAATGTAGTGTGACTATTATTCCATCCGATGACACCAAATGTCGTGGTGTAATCCCACTGGTTATCACCAGTGTCGTGGGATTACTATTTCACACGAGGGTTGTAAATATGGTAGCTTGGAAATAAAATAGAATTCTAGAAATAAAAACAAAAGGAAAAGAATCTGAGATATATGTAATTAAATGTCTAAGTATATATTTACACCTATGACCGTAGTATTGTGATATTCCTTTGCATCCCTTTATGGCCTGAAATTTCTGGAATCCCTTTCTCCTTCCCCAGCCATTCCTACTCTCATCGCTGAAGAACAATGCTCACTAGAATGTCGTAAACGTCGACCAAATGGGGAGGAGGGAGGTACCGGGACTCCCCCTCCACTGTATTTTCATCCCAGCTATTTTTTTTTTTTAAGCGCCACCCTCCTTATATGGGGGATCATGGCTTTTGTATATATTAATAGACTAAAGTTAAACTTTCGTTTAAATCCGATTAAGACGCAGTTTGTATCTTGCAAATAATTACACTTTTAGTGATGTTTTTGACTTATTTACCTTGAGTAGTAATTAATGCTGAATAATGGAGCTCAGCAGACACATTTTCATTAAATTATATGTAGAGCCATCAGTGTCTCCCGAGCCAGGATTTGGCCACCCCTTATTTATAATTTATCATAGTATTCTTTTTATTTATTTATTTGAAGGTTACTTCAGAGGGGGTTGATTATAGAATTATGTTTTATTTCTATTAGACTATCAAACATTTTGTAAAGATATTTTTCTGGAGTAAAAAAGCACAATTTGAAATGTCTTTTTATGATAAATAATTAAAAAGCTCACATTTCCTAAATTCTGCATAATCATTATATTCGGATTTATTTTATAGCATTGTTCAGTCCATATAATCTTAGCATCATCTAGCTTTCTATTTTTCTGCTAAACATCATATTATCCAGTTTTCTGTGTTTTTACCGACCTTTTTAGCTGTTAGTTCCTGATATTCCTCTCTTGCTCTTATTTTTACTTTCCAAATGTCTATATTTTTGAAGTGCTGCTCTCTCTACCATATATAAAACACCGCTATACCATTTAAAACACTAGAGCATTTTCGTGTCATTTGAAGTCATTATTCATTACCAGACTTATGAAATGTGTATATTACAGATTGGGATGCAAAACAAGTGATGTTTACTTGCATTCTGACTTGGCAAGTCATCAATCAAACACACAGAAGAGATGGTAACTTAGCAACCAACACTAACTTACGGTAAGTTTGGTAATTATAAGGAAAAAATTTTCTCTTAGTGATCAAATATCTTAATTTAAAATGACAAGTGAAATACACTATAGGCAGTTTTAAATATTTTTAATAAAAAAAAAGGACAGTCAGAACATGACATTAAAAGAATAGAATATTCCATACAGCCAATATTATTGTGCACATATCACCATACAGACGACATAATTATCAGGAGATATTTCCCTTACTTGCTTTACAATAAATGTATATAATCATCTGTCATCCACTTGTCAAGACTGCTTCTGATTTTTTTTTTTATCATCATTTTCATATTAAGCTTAATTACATACTGTAGAGAAAGTAGCTACGGAATGTTACAAAATTGCTTACATAAAACCAGATCTTCTACGTCTTCTTAAATTACGATTGTTTGCGGAAAGGGCCCGAGTCATTCTTGAAATAAAAAAAATTCTACGCAAAGATTATCTTTTCATAAGAAAATCCAACAGTGATACTATATGTTATCTAAGATTTAAATCTAGTCTGATTCCAATGACATACAGCCATATTCAGCGTATTTCAGGAGCACAGACCTGGACACGACAGTTTCTCGCTATTTCCTCGCTGAATATCCAAAACAGATATGGCGAGAGGGTGGCGAAACATCTTTGTACGTGACATAAAATACAAGAAACTACTGATTATTCCTGTAGTATGAAATCTGTCGATACAGAGAAATTTACCATACACAAAAGTAAATGCCTTTGAAAGGATGAAATCCTTGATTGCCACCTCTGTGCAATCACTTAAAAGTGCCTAAAGAGTGACAAGACACTTGCAAAATAGTAATAAATAATAATTATCATAAATTTGGACACCTCCATCAAGTACACTAAGTCTTGGTCATAATCGTCATCATAGCCTTGTTCAGCAGTAGCCCTTGCTAAAGAGTTCAACATGTACTGATCATACCACATAATGAAAATCATATTGGAATATACATTTTACTAAGTTAAAGTACGTCTACAAATTCTAAAATAACGAACATGAATAATTTAATAAAAACTAATTATAGAATGGTATTCAAGATACCTTTTGGAGGAAAACAACTGAACATGATAGACAAAGGTCTAAAAGCTTAGTCTCTTGTCAGATGCAAGATTACTTAATACCAGTTTTATGTCATGATTACATAAACTACTTTACATATTCCTGGAAGTACTAAAGCAATCTACATATTATAGAATAAATAGTTTTCCTATTCCAGATTTCTTGATAAACTTTAAAACATGTACCAAAATAATATTTTCTACAAGCATGATCCATTTAATACCATTATTCATTACGCTACCACTGAAATCTGCAACAAAATGACCAATATTGTCATCTCTGTATTTCAGATATTAATTTATCACCCAGCCAGACAAATGATCAATTTACTCTGCCTTTTTCTTTCGTCTACCACGCCCATCTTGTGAACCTGCAGCTCGCTTTCCAGATTTCACGTACAGAGATCCTTTAGGTCGTCCCTTCTTACGTTCAGCCCTTTCTTTTTCTTCCAGCTCTTGATTTTCTCTTTCGATAAGGGTTATAAGGGTATTGCAACGGCGCTGAAGTTCCAAAGCCGTTCTGCTTTTGATGAACCAATCGAAGCGGAATTGAGGAGCTGATCTGGAGACAAAAAATGTGTTTGTAAAGTCTTCAAATACACATAATATTTTTTCTTTCACACTTTTAACTACTAAAAAAAATCTAGACCTGGAGGGGTAGCATTTAAAGTGTAGCTTCAACCTTCTGGAGTTGCAAATCAGATGAGAAGGCCAAACTACCGAGAAGAGGAGCAGCAAATGAGTCCACAGTGCCACAGCCAACCCCTCCCACTCACAAAGCAAGAGAACCAGGGAAAAGCTTTGATCACCTAAGCAATTACCTCATCTCTCGACGCAACACACAATAATGCAATTTTTTTTACAAAACGAAATAACTGGCGGTAATTTCTCTAAGACTCTTCTAGCAACCCAAGACCACACTACAAACACACATGTCCAACATGCTCCACGCCCGTCACTTCGAGCCGACAACCCAAAGGTTCAGCTTTGCACAACTCATGCAGAAACTGGAGTCATTTCACCTGTGCAATATTTGCTAACGTGAAAATTACATAAATACTTGGATCTGCTAACACTCCATTTCATTCCAATTCCCCCCTTCTTTCACACCCCATCCCCCAAATCTGCCCATCCTTCCAACACCCCAACCTTCAACTCAATCATCAGCATCATTACGATTTACCACTGCAGCTCTGCCTCCTTCACACCTTCCTAGCCCCCCTGCAACAACACCTAACACACACCACATGCACAACATCAGTGAACTACAATTTAAATTAGATGGCATAAAATCTAAAAACAAGAACTCAAACACTTCATCAAAAAATATAGCTTACACACTGCCATATAACAAGGCAAAGCAACACATAATACATAAAACACCCACACCGGATAGGCAACGTCAGTGGTGAATTTATCACCTTGGTACTATGATCCACTAATTTTTTAGACAGCAATGGACACAAAATTCCTCCTCCCTCCACATACCACCTCAACAGAAATAAAATCAATTTTAAGTATGCTTTGACAAGACATCAGATTTATAAATTATGAGTACATACATCCCCCACAGTACTGTACCTAACAACTGCACCCCACAATTACAATACGTCACCCATACTCCAATCATCATCTAGGTTGGTGACTTCTAGGTGAAGACAGCCACTTGGTTGTTGACAATCATGTGATAGACAGAGGCCTGGTAATACAAAACCAAAAGGAAAACCTAAACATTCATTCATCATATATTTTCCATCAAGGCCACTTCCTATTATCATCAAATGAGCTTAGCAGGGAATGTGGGTGTTGATGAATGTTGTGGTATGAAAAGGTTTTCAGTTTGATTTTGTATTACCAGCCCTCTGTCTGTGTTGGGGCTGTCAAAAAATCAAGAATCCGTCTCTGCACTGAAGTCACCACCTAGGATGCTGTTTGAAGTGTTGGTGGCATATTGTCATTGTGAGAGGTACTTGTTAGGTACTATGGGAGATGTCTGATGGGGATATATGTATTTATGATTATGTCTGAAGTGTTTGCCAGTGTGTATTTTAATTGAGTGTATGTCTGCGACAGTGTCATAAGAGGAGGAGGAATTTTGTATGTGCAATGATGTCTATGAACTTAATGGATCTCTTTACCAGGGTAATAAGTCCATAACCACAGCCACCGCCAATCTGGACTTGTCTAATGGTGATGGTAAAGGATGTGGGTTATTTTGTGTTGAGTGTAATTTTGTTTCTTATAAGATGGAAATGTGTATATTGTGTTGTTTGATGAGGTGTGTGAGTTCTTGTGTTTTGTTGTTTATGTCATCTCACTTAAATTGTAGTATTTTGATATTGTGTGAGCAGTGGGTGTCAGGTGCTGCTGTAGGGAGGTTAGTAGGGGGTGTAGGTGGGTAGAGGCAGTAGGAGAGTTGGAGTGTTGGGGATGTTGATGGTGTTGGAAGGACAGGCAGATATAAAAGACAGGGTATCACAGGAGTAAGGGCAGGGTTTGAAGGAGAGTGTAAGGAGCATTGTGAGCTGCTCCAAGTATTTGTGTAGAGATCATGTTAGCAAATGTTGTACAGCTGAAATGGGTCCTGTTTTGGCATGAGTTGCAAAATACTGAATCTTCAGTGTGTCATCTCAAAGTGAGAGATGTGGAGCATATTGGACATGGGTGTTTGTAGCTGTGTCCTGGGTTGCTCTCAATGTCTCCTGCTAAAAGGAACTGTAATGAAAAACTGCCAGAGTCATTTCTCGGCGTAGGAAAAATGATGTTGTGTTCAGACATAATTGCTAGAGTGAGCGGATTTTCCCATTTTCTCGTGCCCAGTAAGGAGCAAGGGTGTGTTGTGGCAGTTAAGCCTCTTTTGCTGTTACTCTTCTCAGTTTCTTAAAAACATACATAAAAAGGGGTTCATACTAGAAATGTAAATAACATTAAAATTACCTTACAGCTGCCCTTAACTCCTCATATACATTTTCCTTGTCGAAGCCAAGCTTATGCAACATACAGACAAGGAACCGATCTTCCTCTTCTGTATAATTCTTGCCTTTGTTAGTACCATAGGATATCCTCAGCTGGTGGAAAGGTGCTCTGTATCTTGCCATCTATAAACAAAGCAAGGAGTTATGAAATAAGTATAAAACTGATAAGTGGACACTATCGCAATAACTATTAGTTCAGAATAGCCATCTTAAATACAAAGTATAAGCAACTTGTAATGTCTAAAACTAAATTATCTGTAACTACCACAACAGTTCAGTACACATTTTTTTTTAAATCATGAAAAATATTTAACAAGCTCAGTAATGATACATAAATCTGACAAATCAAAGCAAATAATAAAATTTAATTTATAAATATAATATACATAATTTTCATAATTCAATATTCTCTTTAGTCATTTGAAGAGCTAGCAATGCACTGCTCCTCATGAATTTCTTACTTTAGCATCCAAAGCTTTCTTGATTGATGCTCGGCGTTGAATCTTTGCTTCTCCTCTCTCAATCTGCGCCAAGATACGATCACAGTCTTGTAACTCGGAACACCTTTCCCAAAACACAGCTGAATATTCCATCACTTCTTCAGGAGTCTTCCCTTCCACTTCCTGTAAAAAATGTGCTGGAATAATTATTAAAAAAAAAAAAAAAAAAAATTTACTTTACTACACAGTACCAAAGTTATTAGTAAACTCTAAACTTCCCTATAAAACGAAGTCAATAATAAAATGTAGATTTTATAATTAATACAGTATATAGATCCTGAGTGTCTTTATACCGCATAAAATATGAAAGTAGGTTAGGATATACATATTTTCTTCTTTCCCCTCAAACATAGTGCCTTTATATCCTGCTGAAATGAACTGGGTGGCTTCAACTGAACAACAAGTGATGTAGCAGGAATTTATCATACTCTGGTGACCTCACCCTTTTAATCAGCTGTTCTGTGGCTGATAAATTTTTCAGGAACAATGACTGTTAACCCTCTTCTCCTTTCCTTCTTTTGCTTGGCTCTTAAGAACTGCTTCCAATATTGTAACTGGAGTTACAATATATGCCTCAAAGTATCCTATTTCACATATATTAAACATCTTACATAGAATTCTTTTATGGGGCCACAGTAACTTAATGGTAAAGTGCATGAATCGAGAAGCTAGTAATGCTGGTTTGATCCCATTGTGGATCATTAGAAGGGGTATCCAGCCTTAATCCTCCAGCTCCATGTCTGTGTCCACCCCTATTTGAATGGGGCCTAATTTGACACTTAAAGAGTGAATTACAGGGCAAAGGTAGCTCAGTGGTATATTGCATGAGTTTGAAAGTGACTAACATGGGTTTAATCCCACAATGAGGCATTAGGAATGGTATTATCCTTAACCTCCCAGCTTAAACATGTCTGTGTCCACCCTCACTTGAATGGGGACGAAAGACATAATAATTCAAAGGATTATCTTACCTTGGCAATATTCTCAATGTCATCTCTGCCAAACTTTTCATTGGCCTTAATAAACTGGTTGAAATCTCTCTTACTCCAGTTCAAGAAACCTTGCGTGAGTAAATGATCTCTCTCCTCCATTTCTTCCTCTGTGACGGGTTCCGCTTCGTCTATCTTCTTCTGCTCTTCCTTCTGAATACGAGCAGCATCCTGCATGAATTCTGGATTTTTGGGTACCTGAAAAACAAAACTTAAGTGTATCTACATGTTGGTGATTGTTGCAAATTATAATGACCTTTTATGGCGCAAAACCAAATAATGATAATGAAGTCGAAACATACGTCAGCATCTAACCAATAAAGTAATAATAATAAAATTACTGGATTTGTAATTTCGTTTTTGATATATGGACATTAAAAACTTTGATGATGGGTTATTAAGCAAGTAATAAACATTAGCTAAGTATAAAGTTATATCAGGAAATACTCTGTGAAGAAAATGGGAACAATCTGCAGGGTGTACACTAAACATGCACAACTGTAACTCGAGGTACGCTGGTAGCAATGCTCATCTATTAATATTCCTTCAAGGGAACTGCCTTTGAAACCGACACAGTGAATGATGTTTTTACAGATATAAAAAGCGATCTTAAATATTCCTTGTCAACTCCCAAATTGGTAGAAACCTAAATTTAGGCAATAAAAGTCATTCCCTGACTGCTTCTTAGAATCTCTAACGAGACTCTATACCCAACTGAAACAAGCTATAAAGCTTTGGGTTCCATATCAAGAGAATGATCATGCCTAATGTTTAGATAAATACTATCCTTGTATGTGCAGTGCAAGTTATGGATACTCACTGTCAAAAAGAAAGTTAATGTCTTTACTAATTCAACACAAAGACCGTCCAAGATGTAGGACTTATATCATCTGGTGTATATATAAACACTGGTTGTTGCGACACTGTGGCGCAGTAAATACTTTTCCTCTTTACAGTTACTTAAAATTTATAAAGGTCTTAGCCGTCCCTGCTTAGCATACTGCTCACACATCTGGGGTGCTGCTTCTTATGCTTATCTACTTGATAGGGTTGAATCTAAGGCAGTCGGAGATACTGGCCCCAGGTTTGATCCTAGCCAAGGGTTGGATAAGCTTTCACTGTCTTGTGTCAGTAATTAAACAGGGCAATTAGTTAGGGACGTTGGTGATTTCCTATAGAATTACTTGTTAATTCAGCCAATGCCTGGAGATCACTGGGTGTACATGATTTGAGAGGGGGCTTAGGCAACTTCTATATGGTAGGTATAGAGTCCGGCTGTGAGCAATCACTGTCCCTTGCTATTGCGTTTCCTTTGAAATCTTTATTCTGATACAAAAAACCTCTTTAATCAAGTTCACCTGCCCCAGTACATTAAAACATATACTACAGTACTTACTTTATAGCTGACGGTCTTCCTGTAGTAATAAATCTCTTTATCCAACAGCTCAAATAATCTCGGTGGGAAGAACTGGAAGTCTTGCACCACAGGCTGTTTTGGAGGACGTGGAGCCTGGAAAGACAACCATAAAAATGGTAATGAAGTTGACATACAGTTTTTAAACAATAAATTATTTGTAAATTCATAGGTGTCCCAGCAAAGTTACTGTACTATTATCATCTGTAAATTATTACTAAAGATATAATTACCAGCATTTAATAATTTCACCCACCAGAAGAAGTACAAATTTTCATCTCTATTTTACAGAATATTCTGTTTTTACTGTATTGGTAGAATCACAGGTAGAGAATGTACCTTGAGGCAAAATACAGTCTCAGATGCATTTTTGTTAGTAAAAATCACAGATTTTACAACTTAAATGTATAAAGCAGAGACATTTAGGAAAATCAAAATTTATCTATGCAATGTGGCTGACATCAACTAAGTAAAATAACTTCAGAGACAAAAAGCTACAGGCCTTAATAATTAGTAAATATAATAAGTTGAAAGTTACTATGATTGCTTTGAAAAGAAATCCCCGAGAAGTACCATCAATCTTCACTAATAGCTGCAATGTAATTGAAAGCATGCAAGTTAAAAAGTGCTATAAAATAATCATCACACTGCAACTAATATCTTGGGTCAAAACCAGGACATCTTTGCCAGTTTCCTAGTCCCGCAAATTCTTTGTCACATCTATATGGAGTCTTGCAGGGTGAGTACTATAATTTTGAAAATTTTAAACAGTACTGTAGTAATATATAAAAAGCACAGGATAATGCCATCATTATACATCATGAACCTGAATTCTAATTCCCGTTTTGCATATTTAAAACTCTTGAAGAAATTCTCTTGTCTCCTCGTGTTAATGATCAAATGCTTACAGATCTGCACTGAATACAAAATACTAATCTTTTTAAGTTTCATAATTACTCCTGACCATAATTTTGCTTATAACTGGCATGCATAAAGTAATTCAGTAAGCTGAGAACTCCAGTACAAATTAATGTGTGTTAACCAACTATAATTAAAAAAATATAAGAAGCTTTGTGTACACTATAGAAACTCATAAAGAATTTATGGCAAGACATCTGCTTATTATTATACACAGCATTATCAAAAGATTCTGATAATACTGTCCAGCTAATACGCAAACACTTCTCAATAAGTTTTTAGCATGTGAGCTAAAATATTACTATTTACTCTGAAAAGATGCCATTAACAGTCACAACAGAACAATTGAATTCTCAGATATCTTGCTAAAGAAAATACAATTACCAGGACAGAAGAAATCAATTTTTTACATCCCTCAAATAAAGCATTTTACCCTCTGATTATTAAAACAAAGATATCAAAAGAGCAATGTTCCAAACTTATATACAAATAACAGTCAACAATTATAGAAAAGTCCCATGATTTTTGTCTTTAACAAGTAAAGGAAGAGCACCAATAAGACAAGTTAAAAAAGAAAGACGTCTTTATGTTCCTTGAAATTCAGCTACTCAAGTGTCTAACAAACAGAAATTGCAATACAATTAACAAGACTAAACACAGACAGAGGGAAAGAAGTATGCAAGTCTTAGCACACAATATGAATGTCCCATATAAAGCTCTCAACAACATAAACGTAGAATAAGAAATGAGTTCAGAATACATAAAAACTTGTTAAAAAAACTTCTTTGCGTAAAATTATTTGAGATGCTATGTTTAGTAATGCTATAATGAGAAGAGATGTAGTATGTGGGTAATAGGGTTTGGTGATGGAGGTTGAGAGAGAGTAGGAGGAAAAGAGGAAGGCCAAAGCAAAGGTGGGTGGATTGCGTGAATGAGAATTGAAGGGGAAAGGGCTGAAATATGATCAGAAACAAAACAGACGACTATGGAGGATTCTGGTTAAGAAATTTATTATATTACTCTCATAATTTACTAAAGATAGTGGGATCCTTGGTAGCAAAGTGAAAAACATGCATATTTCAGTACTGATAATTAATCCGTATTCTGTAACAATATCACAGCTACCAGCGAATGCACAAATGTAATGAAAAATTCATCTAAAAAAAAAATTACATTGAACACATAGTAATAAATAAATCCACACAGAACTGTTGCAAAGCCAAGTAAGGCAAATCTCATTCTGGTACTGAATATCCTAGTCTTGCTTTTTAATTTAAAAATGTAACAAAAGACTACTACAACAAGTAACATGACAAATGTTAATGATTTAGGAAAAAAGTAAATTAAATGCATAATCAATATTTAAGTATCTAAGCTCAAAGAAGTTTATGGAATGCATTTCCAAAGCATGCGAGCAAAAATACTATGAGCTAAAAGATTAGAAACTAAAGCACTATTATTTGTTAAGAGTAGATGGCACTAACAATCACAATTACACAACACTATTAGATAACTTGCAGGAGAAAAAAATAGTGTACTACAAAAAGTCGAAAATTATAATTTACCCTCCCCTTGAAACAGAAGCGACTTGTTCAATAATTATTAAAATGAAGTGTCAACGAGTATTGATTGTGTCTACACTATAGATACAGATATCTGCAACCCTCTATTTATATATATATATATATATATATATATATATATATATATATATATATATATATATATATATATATATATATATATATATATATATATATATATATATATATATATAAACAACAACATCCAACCAACCACACACACACAGAAATTCAGTCTAACACATATAAACAAAGAGCACTAATAAGTTGCATGAAATTCACTTACTTACGAATCTAACGATAAGAATACCAACACGAAAGACAAGAATTACCAATTACCAAGGGACATTGGAAAAAGATGCACAAGTTCCAACACATAATAGGAGCACCCTTAACTCCTTGTAGTATAGAAAACTGTAATAAAATGCCTTGCAATATGGATATATAAAACTTGTTCACAAATCTTGAGTAAAATAATATGAAAAGCTATACTTAGTAATATTCTCTGAAAACTACAAGTCACTCAATTCATCAATTACTGAAGACAGAATTCTTTGTGACTCAGCAAACACACCCAATAGTAATAATTAATCCACATCCAATAATAATAATATTGTAACCACCAGCACACCCAGAACACAGCTTAGAATTAAAGGGAGAAGTATTCTGAGGAAAAACTTCAAAACTAAAATGATCAGAGCATTAAGAAATATATATATCCATACACAAAAACTCAGCAAAACAAATGCAGGTAAAAATAAAAGACTTGTATTAATAAACTCTGCTCTAAAAATATAAAAAATTTACATCAACTTGCATGGAAAAAAAAAGGTTATCACAAAACAATGAGTAAAACTATTTAAAAGATAAGAAAAAAAAGGAAAAAATTACAATTCAATTCTATTCCAAGTTGAAAAGCTGTGCAAGCTGCTTTTCAACTCTGCAACTGACGTATGTCATCCAGTAAATACAATAAAGATTTGTTATAAGGAAAATGCAAAACAACAGGATAATAAATTTCCAAAACAACTAAAAAAAAAAATTAAAAAAAATCCAAAATAGAGCTTTGCAAATACAGCAACAAAGACACACATTCACTTCAAGCTTTTGATTATACACTCTACACATTCACTTTACAATTCTGTAATTTTAATAGATACAATATTTGAAAATATAATACTGTACTGTAATAAAAAATGATGACTGAATTCCATACAAGAACTGTCCTTCTTATACTAAGAATATTTGCAATTTTCGCATAAATCATGTGCAAAAATAATACTACACTTGGATTGACAATAAACAACCGTTTTGTGTCAAAATTAGTCTCAATTCAAGTGGGGGTGGACAAAGACATCCACTATAATAATAATGAATAATATCCTGTGTTACATAACTGTGTAAAAAGCCCATTACAGCCTGATATCTAGTCTGAAAAATAAAATGGTTACTAAAGGTAAATGTAGAAAAAGTTACAACCACAAGTATCTTGCAGTCTCACTAATGGCAAGTCACAATCAAGGAAAGGGAAAAAATAGGGGATTTATTCATATTTCCAAAGTGCCTTCTCTAAATCCCCTGGATCAGGTAAAGATTAGCGACCCCCATTAAATTAAGTAACCCCGTAAATTGTAAGATTAAATGAGGTTAGGTTCAGCTGGGTAAGGGTAGATTTGGGTGATGGCTGACCTAACAATTTACAGGCTTACTTAAATGACTGGGGCTCTGTAATATTGACCTGATCCACTCTCCTTTAATCTCAAACGGTATTGTTAGAACATGCAGCTATCAAAACAGCAAATAAAATATTAATGAAATACTGCAAAACTATACGGAGCACTAAAACAGCAGGCCTACTTACACCTCTCCAGTTGGGCTGAAGAGGAAAATGAACATTACAATCCAAATATGATTAAATATGATAATTGCTAAAAATACTTGTCCAATAGAAGTGCCATTTTAATATAAAAGAAAAACTAACATTTTGTCATGGGGTACTTTTAATATGACAATTTAGAGTGTAATTTTGTATAGTTTTTACTCATACTATAATGAAACTAACTTTTAATTGGGGATTATTATTATTATCATCATTATTATTATTATTATCATCATAAGTCAAGCAGCAAGCCCAGCTGGAAGAAGTCAATGACTATAAACCAGATGGCTCCAGTCTGGGAAGCAACCTAATGAAAAAAGGGACAATAGTTGAAATAGTAAAATATAATAGACTATAAAGGGATGACTTGACAATAATTAAAAGAATAAGCTGGTGTTAAAATTTCAATTTCCCTATACATCCTACAGTAACCCTGAGATCGTAGGAGAAATCTTGAGTTTCATACAAGTATATCAGGAGCCCATATAGCTAATTGTATCATCACTAGGATGGAAGTGCTGACCTGTAGTTCACAGCCTAGGACTCTGCATTAAGCTTATACAATTATGATTTCATATATACTACTCTACCCGCAAGCACGTCAGTTATACTCTCTATAATTACTAAGACATAAGCCAATGCGCGCTACTAATAACTTAACTAACGAGCACTCAGAAATATATTGCTACGATTCCTCAATACAAATACATTTTCATGAGATCACAACTTAAGTACAAATAGTTTCACTAGCCATGCTTACTCTTTCAAATAATTTATCTAATTTATGGTCGTGTCAAAGAATAATGATTTAACGCAGAGAGAATAATAAACAAGAATCATCAATGAAAGCAAAATCTAAGATCAGAGTAGAAAGAGAATAGAGAATGATGTTGAAAACACATAAAAGTAAATTTAACTATGCCTGAAATATCCTATTAATAGAAATGGATAACTATGTCATAATTTCATTTTTGCCTATGCCTGCATACGTTGGTGTTTGCTATTTTATGTGTCACTCTTAATCTCTATTTAAATGAGGAGCACTGAGACAAGTTGGAGCTGGGGAATTAAGGTTGGATGCACTTCCTAATGTCCCATGGTGGGTTCGAACACAGGTTTGTCACTTGCCAATCTAAACATGGCAAGCATATACAATAAATTTGGAAATGCAGCAATTTTAAGAAATTAACATTCAACTTTATATTCTGGTCTTGATTGGACGAAATGGATATATCACAGAAAAAAATGAAAATAAAGAGACTACAATTAAAGCTAGAGAAATGCAGTACATATAATGAAATAATGACACTAATGCACTCCAACAGGTACCACTTTCCGTCTTGACATCAATATCCCCTTTCACATTACATTTAAAAATCTCCCTCTAGAAAACTCTTTAGCCATAATTTTTCAGAGCCTAATTAATCTATTATTACCTTAACATGAGGTATTTCACTGGCAGATTCTGTTTTTTTAAGCTTTTAGTAATACAGTTTTCAATAGCAATAGAAATAAATTAGCTACTTGCGTAAAATTTCACATTCCAAATTTAAAAAAAAAACTTTCAACAAAATTAATTTAGTCTTACATACAAAAATACATAAATAATGACTGCAATCTCTTGTAAGGGGGTCGCCGAGTTAAAGAACACATTCACCAAGAGCCAATATACCCCAATCACACCTCTTAGCTCCATGGGGATAAAGGGATGTCACTGTTCCCCCCCACACTGCCTGGGTCATTGACAGGGTAACTGGGTCAGAACCTACTTTTATGATCTTTGGTTACATTTTACATGAAAACAAAACATTCCGAGCAATCAGTTTCATACTGAATTTTTTCCCTAAGAGCTTAAGTTTATAGTTACTGCTCTGTCTCAGAAAGAAACAAAACTCGATACAGAAAAAGTAGACATTAATCCTGAATGACAACAATATAAACTTTTAACTGTGACTAATCATATAATAACAGAAAAAAGGAACAAATCTAATTCACATGCAAACATAAAAACAGGAAAAATAATAAAATAAATCAATCTAGATCACATACAATAAAAGAATAAGTAATATAGAATAAAATTGCACTGTTTTGACAAGTAATGATCTACATGCCTTGAATAATATAAAAATGCATAATGTACGTACAAACGAAACATAAGCATGTGTATAAACGAAGCCAGGCTGAATTTGAATATGAAAGACCTAATGCTGTGAGCAGAATGAATTTATGGTTTCCTAGAATACGTTTCACAGTAGAGTTCGAAAACCCTAAATGAAAATTTGCACCAACCAAAGATTATGTAAATAGGAAACATTGCCAGCAACAAATTACCTAATAACAACCAGAGACCGTAGGAAACACTATCAATTATGTGAAGCTACAAAGATTATAAAATATACACTCATCCCATTACAAATCATTAAAATTTTATTATCCAGACAGTAAAAAGAATTATCAATGACATGAAACTAACAAATGGATAAAAATGCACAAACATCACACTACAAATCACGAACAGTTACCAAACAGAGTTCTGCAGTAACATTCAGTGCCACGGTTACAACTTAGAGGACATGCTGAATGCCTAATCTTGACTTAGGCTATTACTAAACAACAGTATATTATATAATACCAGCCTAAACAAATAACAAAACACCAATAATGGCATATGCCATACAACAAAATCAAAGTACGTCAGTGACAGTAAGAGTAAAAAACTTGACAGTGCAGTAAATCAAGGACACCATGCTAAAGACGCAAAGTTGCATTCAACCAGCCAAAATAAATTACTAGATATAAACAATACCTATCTGGAAAGTAAGGATATGAAGAAAAATAAGGTATTTGGAATTCAAAATGAGTACGACTTAAAAAAAAAATAAATGTGATAATTATGACATTACATATGAGACTCAAAAATACCCAAAATTGCGATTCAAAGAGAGTAACAATAAAAAAAACAAAAATAGGGAAAATTATGTAAAAAAAAATAAAAAAATTTACATACAACTGACCTTTTTCGATAGCAGCGCGAACAAGTGAGAAAACCTTGTTCAAAATAAGTTCCAGATACAACAGAAGTAAGTTACTACAATCATACATATCTTCAGCATCCAAAAATGGGACAGGAAAAATGAACACACAGACGTGAAAGTTCTGTATACACACATGAACATCAAGAGCTAAACTCAAGATACTATACAATAAAATTTCCCCATATGAAAATCAACCACAAACGAGACAAAATAAAGGGACAAAGCAGTACACACAGAACAAGTTTATATCTATAACGAACCTAAGAAAATATGTCATTTGACAGACTCTTGACAATAATATCAAAGACAAAGCAATCTTATAAATGACAAGCATACGAAAAAAAATAATAATAATTTTACAGGTTCTAAATAAGATGAATATTAACAAGAATACAAAATGTCTTCTACTTGGCTTACCTTGGGAGCCTTTGGTTCAGAGACTCTCAGGGCTTCACGGAAATAGGCATCAACGGCATAATTAGCCTTTCTCTCCCTCTTTGGTGGTTCAATCCACATACCCACAATGGCCTTCTGCTTATTTCTAAAAGGCAAGATGGAGATGAGATAAAAATCACCAAATGTTTGCTTACGTATTTAAAGTGTCACTGGTAAGCTCCATTATGGGGGTGGGCAAAGACAGTGTATGACTAGGGAATTACAGCTGGATACCCTTCCTAACATCTCACTGTGGGCTTGCCCGTGGGTATGTCAACTCCCAAGTAGAGATTTCTAGCCACTCTGCTACCGTGGTCCCCAAATATATCACCGTAAAAGAGGTATGATATTACTTCACACAACTTGTCCACCAATATTAAGCCCTTACATCTGACTTATTCCTTACCTGTAATCTTCACCTTCAAACTGATACACGGATTGTGTAGGGACATCTAATGTAAACTGTCTTAGTGATGACTCTCCCAGAGATTCAAGCTTTTTGTTCAACTCTTCAGTCTAAAAAGAAAGAAAAAAAAATACATACAATATATAAAACAAGAATCCCTCTCGTATTGGTCCTTAAAAATCTGAAAAATTACTCAACAATGAAGAATAAAAGCAGCAAATATTTCAAAACGTAATGATAAAAATATTGCTAATTATATCTGAACAGATAAAATTAGCAAGGAGCTTTATGGATGTGGTGGGGCAGGACATGAAAGTTTGTAGTGTGATTGACGAGGATGCAGGGGATAGAGAAATATAAAGAGGATTAATACACTGTGGGAAGATTAACTCACTGTGGGAACCCCTAATTGGAGAAGTCAAAAGATATGGCTGGCTGAATTACATCTGCATAAACTTTTGGTTCAGTTAATTAATCTATATAAATTTAAAAGGATTGAAAGAGGAAAAATTCATTATAATATACACTGGCACACTGCAAAGACAAGATTATTTTAAGATGATACTGACCTTAATCTCTCCTCTGCAAATAATTGCATCAATGTCTTCATCTGTATACTCATCATCTTTTCCTTTGAACACTTCGTTGGCTCCATGACGAATCATGGCCAACATTTCGTCTTTGGCAAGGGCGTTTGTTTTGCTATCTATCAAACGACCTGAAATACAGGAATAGTGCTTACTTTTTCATTAAGATGCATACAAATAAAGATAAAGAAATATGTTCTATCACTGCAAGTTTATTTTCACCCTGAGGGGAGATGCAAGAATCTCTCCTCCGAGTTACCCTGAGTGTCATAAAAGTCGGCTGAACAGGCTGGATCAAAGTGACTGGGAATCCCCTTTTGTTTTTCTTCCCACAACGTGTAGTTTTTTGTTTTGACTCAGCCACCCCAGTTATAAGGGGGAATAAAGCTCATGCATATACACAAGAGATATTTAATTTCAAAGGTTATTCCTTATTTGCAGAGTACCCAGCTTTAAGTCCCTAGCACCAATCAGTCTGTGTCCACCCCTATAATGGGGACTAATATTAACACATAAAACAAGGATTTTTAATCGTTTTATTAAGTGCGATGCCATAATTCACAGTATTTACAACGGCGGCTATAAATGTGACTGAATTAAAGTAGGAGTCATTCAATGTGTCCATACCCAATGTAGCAGTCATGCAACATACTCATCCAACCTCAACTTATTTACCATATGTTTTGTAGTTAGGCATTCAGAAATAGCCAGCCCTTAACTAAAGTATTTTTTTAGAATACTAATACCTGCAGGGCATAAAAGAAAGTCATCTCTCATAAAATCCAGGATACCTTTATAGTTTGACATTTTATCAGTCACTATTACTACCCATGTGGGCATGGTAAGAGAGCTTAGAGTCGAAGCGTTAGGTTGAATGTCTTTGCTAACGCCCTACAGCAGGTTTGATCCAAGTCTGTCAATTCCCAAGTCAAGTGCTCTAAGAACTGCCCTACCACAGTCCCTAAGGGATACTTGATAGTGCTCATGCAAATACTGTCCAGTATTTTTCATATACTACCTTCTCATGCAATCATGAGGATGGACAGCACCATCTTACAAATGACCAATACAGAACTACAGTTGAAAAATGCCATACCATAAAAACACAAACTGATTCTTCATTTGTACCTTGTTGTATGACCATCTTATCCAGACGCAACTTGACTTCTGCACGTTCCACAAGTTTGACTTCCATGGAGTTATCCTGAATGAATCTGAACACTTTCACTTGCTTTTTCTGCCCGATACGATGAGCTCTGTCCATAGCCTTAGACACAAATTTAAGTACCATTAACATAGGGTATATAAAAATGCAACCCTGGACTTGAAATGTACAATCTATAAATAAGTAATGATTAACTATATTCCAGTAGCTATTTGGATTTTGTAAACAATTAAAGATTTAGTATTTGTTGATCGGAATGCGACAAGTGGGCGATGTTACTTCGCTGCTAACATTAGGGTACAGCTGTTTTGATGACGATTTAATGGGCGTCAAGACTTTTGAGAGCTACGAATAAACTGTTTGATTGAATGATCTATGTCTTGCAAAGGTAAGATGGTTAGGTTACACTAAGTTTTCAAAACATAAAAATCTTGGCAGAACATCCATTGCCATATGGGTTTAGTGCTTTATTGCCAAGCCAAATAGCCAACGCCAAAGCTTATCAAACTGTCACAGATAACTAAACAAGGTGATATTTTCAATGTAGGACAGTTGAACAGCTCTAAAACGTCAAAATGGAATATCATGCAACAACAACACATTCAAAACAAAAATTACCTAAATACCCCATATTTTTTAGTATTAAAGCATCAAATTTACCGACCAAATTTTCAAGTATCTATGTACCTGTAAATCCATCTGTGGGTTCCAATCCGAATCAAAGAGAATGACAATATCAGCAGTAGCCAAGTTGATACCTAATCCACCAGCACGCGTTGACAACATGAAAAGGAATTTTTCCCTAAAATAAGGAAAAATCATATTTAATCATTAATATATACGGTACTATTAAATGGCTGTAGCTGCATTTAAGAAGGCTTTATCATTTTTATATTGTTTATTATTCCTCTATTATCCACACACACAACTGACAATGAAAGTAAACTTACGAATCTGGCATATTGAATTCATCAATCTGTCTCTGTCTGTCTTCGTGAGCTGTCTGGCCATCAATTCGACAGTAAGAGTATTTACGCCAGACACAATAATCCTCAAGAATGTCCAACATACGAGTCATCTGAGAGAACATCAGGACGCGGGAACCCATTTCTTGCAATTTTGGCAACAGTTTGTCCAAGACGATCATCTTTCCAGAATTTTCAACCTGGAAATATAACATAATTATAAATTAACAATTTGTTGCTGGAGCAATCTTATTTATAGTCATTGAATTTTTCCAGCTAGGTTTGATGCTTGCCTCATTAAAATAATAATAATAACACAATAAAACTTTTCTTGTATACCTTCAAGTGATCTAACTTCCTTATTCAAAAGAATTTAAGGTGCATCAAACAGACACTGAAAAAATTACTTAACAATCATAAGAGTCAGATCTGCTAAGCACAGAATTAACAATTACAAAAATAATAATTCATTCTCGTTATTTCAACTACTTCTAGGTGACAATGTTGTATAATGAAAGGTCTTTCTTATGTTGGATCAATACTTAGTTCATCAAATGTCCTTAGCTGTAAAAGTAATGTACTCACTAAGTGATACTCAGTAGTGTAAGGTGGACCAGGTTCAGCACCATCAAAGAGATAAGGGTGGTTACAGCATTTACGCAACTGCATGAGAATGTTCTGGAGACGCATTTTTTCTGTCCGACCGGCACCGTTCACAATATCGATGTCCTTCATCAGAATCTTGGTATACCTGATAGGAAGAATAATTTGAGGATAGAGAATAATCTTTCGTCAATCTCTACTTCTAAGATCTCTGTACTACAAAAGATAAAACTTATTGCCTTCCTTAGGGCCTTGGGACTCTTTTGCCAGACAGCTCAGTGAATAATAACAATAACACAGGAAATAAACCCACAATAATGAGTGTTCCCCTGCATGTCGCTAACACTTGCTAAATGGGACAGCGAGGGGAATAAAAAAGTGAGGGCATAAGAGGGGAGTATGGTTCGACTCGCCCACACCCCATAACAAGAAAGATAACAACCTTTGCATACAGGCTCAAAATAGTGTCCATTAATAGAAAGCAATAAAATATTTTTAAGAATACTTTCTCATAAATCTTGTCCTCTATATCAACATCACCATCAATCTCTTAGCTATGTTGGCCACCATTGCTTTAATTACTGCTGTAAATGATCCCAACTGTTTCTTTACCTAACACTGATATTTAACATCATAATTAATTCTGAAACAATAGTATTGCATAGTTCCTAAAAACTTTTCATTGGTAACTTAATATTATTATGAATTATGGCAAAGTCTTTACATTAAAACTTACCAATCTCTCTGCATTTTACTGAGTTGGATATAAATTTTGGTTTCCTTCTTTGGCAGGAGACGTTTTTCTACGTCAGACTTTAGCCTACGTAAAAGAAAAGGTCGTAGAACAGCGTGAAGACGCTCCACAAGGGAATTGTCACCCAAACAGTTATTGGTATTGAACCAAGCATCAAAGTCCTGTCAACAGGAAATAGAAGAGGAAAATACAATTAGAACTACAATATCTAATCAGAATTATAACAATACAGCAATCATAGTATTATTACTACAATCATAAGCCAAGCAACAAGCCCAGCATGAAAAGGAAAACAACTATAATCCAGTTGGTTCTGGCTGGGGTTGCAACTATGTGCAATATTACACACTGAGCAAGTTAATGTAGTTCTTAATTTACCTCAGAAGAGCTGAAGACCTCAGGCAGCAAAAAGTTCAAGAGAGCCCACAACTCATGGAGGTTGTTCTGAAGAGGCGTGCCTGTGAGAAGAAGACGGTTGGTGGAGCGGAACTCTCGCACGATTTCAGAGAGCTTACTCTTCTCGTTCTTAATACGATGAGCTTCATCAATGACCATATATCTGTATTAAGACCTTGATTAGCATGACACAGAATTCAAAGTGGATTTTTATTGTCTTCATATCTGAAGCATTCGGAATCAGATGTGAACTTTACATAGGTATCTATATAAGAATCGGCCATAACAATCTAACAACCAACATTCTGGAAAACAATCTAGCTGATAAGTTAAGAACTACTGTATTTGTGTTGCACAAGTCTGTCCTTGACCACGGTTTTATGGCTTAAAAATAGAAAAAAATGACCTCAATGAAAGTTCAACTGACATACATTTTACACTAATTTACTCTCAGAGGACAATACAGTACATAGAGTAAGAATACCACACACCTCCAATTAAATTTCTTGAAGACTGATTTCTCTCTGATGCACATCTCGTAGGATGTAATACAGACATCCCACTCACCCGGCATCAAGACTTCTCTAATGAAAGTGGCCTGGAGGAAAACATACACTATCAAGTCCGAAGTTTAACCAACCAAATATACAAATCTGGTGATCTATGTACAGCATAGGCATATTAAGGTTATATTACCATTACCGAGGATTGCTAGAAACAACAGATATGATCATTTATGTCTCTTATAATACATGACTATCTAACTATCACTGAAGTGCTGAAAAATTATTTACAACGCTGACTTCAGATATTGCTCAATACAGCGTACATTATGTTTTCAAACAGCAAATCTATAGCAATACAGGTGATAGCCAATATCAGTTAGAAGTAGTGAAGTGAGGAATAAAATCTTTTAGTTTATTCTGAAGTTTCACAAACGAGTTCAGTTTCTTAAGTAAGTATGCTGGTAATACAATATGTAGGCATGAACTGGTAACACACAGTATCAAATGGTAAGGAAGCCCGTCAGTGAAAAATGTATATGAATCACTGTATATCGGGTTCTTATGTTACTCACTTGTGTTTGAGAAGAGGTTCAGTTAGGACTTGACTCATAGAGATACCTTTCACATATTTTTTCACTGATGGTCTTCTTTACAATATAACTGCCAAAATATTTGGTCAATGCAGTCATCCATATTAGAATGCAGTCTTGACAGTGCAGTGTGATAACCATATGGCAAAAATAATCTCAATAATAATCTTAAGTGCATTTCTTCAGGTTTCAAATGCATTTCATACATCCCACATGTTTAAAACATACTTACAGTCTTACAATGGTGTAACTAAAACAATTAATAACACTAGAAAAAATAAGCATACACACCCTAGTTTCCTGATCACCAATTAGACAGACTGCTCTAAGCGAGGGACACCATCTCTTAAATTCATTCTCCCAATTACGCAAGGTTGATTTGGGTACAATGACCATGTGAGGCCCTGCAATATTTCTGTAGGTCTTCATGTACCTGAAGATAATACACTAATTATTAGTCATGAAAAAACAGCACCACTCAAAAAACAAATATCTCTCAAAGCAATGGAAATCAAACCAGTGAACTTATATTTTCAAAATAAATTTGGGATAAGCCTTAAGTTAAAAACAATACATCAATGCTTGCATTAAAAGATTTAATGCTTCTTCCAATAGAACACCTTACAACTCACAGGAAAAAAAAAAAGCTCTACTCAAACAAATATCTCTCAAAAGATATCAGACCAGTAAATTCATATTTTTACTCCAAGTTTTGGGATAAGCCATAACTTAGGGACTATGTTTAACATCAATGCTTGTATTAAAATGGTTCAGTGTTCTTTCCTATAGAAACCCCTAGCATGAAGAGTGTACCAATTTGACAACCCAATCTACATAATGATTCTCAACAAGCAATTCAAGGTAGTAACAGAACAAATTTCGCATAAAATGTAGTATTCAATTCTCACCCTAAGAGAGCAATAGTTTGGAGCGTCTTTCCCAAGCCCATCTCATCGGCTAAGATACCATTAATGCCATTCTCGTAGAGATCGATCATCCAGTTGAGACCTCGTATTTGATAATCTCTCATCTCGCCATTTTCTACATAACTGGGACTCTCGTCAAATCTTATTATTCTGGAAGATTTTGTTGCCTCGGCCAACAACTCTTCGTCTTCTTCTTGCTCGGTCATACGGTGACGATGGCTGAATAGGAAGAGAAAACAGGGTGAAACTACCACCAAAATAGTTTGCTACAATTTGTTATTTTACTTGAGAAGAATACAGAATGAGTTGCAACGAAAAACAATGCCGGGATACTTATGAGTAACTGAAATTACCATATAAAAAAAAGTCATCATAATTGCAATATTTTAAAAGTAAGATCACTGAAGATATTAATTCTACATACCACGGATCAAGATATTGTATAAGAATAAACTAATTTTCAGTTAATGACTTAAAAGCTACATTATATATACAATACATATGATTAACACTATAAAAAACTCAGTGTAATATCCAAACCATACTATTGTGTCTTGAATGTAATTAAAAGTATATTCCCTTCAAGATGAGCTTTTCTGTTCTGCTTCCTACAACCCCAAAATTAGTGAGGAAAAACAAAAGTGCCATGAGATGAAACGGTCGGGGTAAACCAGCTGCAAATGATGGAACTCATGACAGAAGATCCTTGCCCACTTGCCTTGTGGTTGACCAAAGTAGGGTGGTGACAGGGGAAACTGGAACTGCACTTTATCTCCAAGGAGCTAAGAGGAGTGATCGAGGTATGCTGGCTTTAGGTGAATGTGTGCTTTGATTGGGCCACCCCCCTTACAAGGGGGATTGCAAGCATAGTATATGAATGCATGTATATTCATACTAGCACTATACCCAATATACATATCAAATCATTATATTTCACTTTCCTTATTTTTAAACACTATACAATATAATAAAACAAGAGGCTGGAAGAGTAATGCAAGCTGGTTATCACAATTATCACTTACAATCAGAATATCATTATTTATTATATTCTTAGCTGTAAAGTTATTCATACAAAAGCTACGACGTGCAATCAGCAACAAATTATATTACAAAGTCATCTTTTCACTGATGGAAGAAGCAAACAAGAATACTAGATATTTAACACCGGAGTATTATCTCTTTAATGCAGTAAATCTTAACTCACTGGTTGGGTTGGAGTAGGGTGAGCTGGGGTAGTTTGGTTGGTTTAGGTAAAGTTGAGTTGGTTTGGATTGGGTATAGATTAGGTTAGGTTACAAGGAATAACTTCCCATGGCGTATAAAAACATGATTATGTCTTGTTACTGCAGTAACTCACATGTTAGTTTTTATTCTAGTCCTGAACCTAAGAATAACTCTAAGCTAGGATTAGATTCTAATCTTGTGCCGCAGCAGAATTTCCAATCTAGGTTTAAAGTCAATATTCAAGTCAAATGACCAGGACGGTAAAGATATCAAAACAGACACATGGAAACATTAAGCCATGACAAAAGGAACTTGAAAAATGCAAAATAATCAAATTTATTTTCACCAAGGTTTACTATAAGAACTAAGGGCAAATATATCGCAATATCCATAGTAATTTCCCATCACTCACTGTCCTCATAACTTTCAAGATATCAAAACTTCCTCTTCATCTCTACGAACAAGTAATTCATTCTCCTGACACCACAAGACCTTTCCAATGGAACAGATACCCATCCTCTTCCTCCATCAGAATATAATTTGGAATAAATACTTGTTCACCATGTTATTCTCCTATGAATAATTTAGGTGGGATCTATGAATTTTCCAAGCTTTGCATCCAGCTACACACCAGAAGAAGAGATATGAATACTTGAGTGACTATCAACTTTTAAGTGTGTTAAGAGAACCTCAGCTGTTGACAATATGTATCGTTCTTCTACAATATTATAAAGCTGAACCAAGTATATGCCTCTACTGGATGATATGGATACGCGGTCTCTGGCAACTTCCTCTTAAGACATATTATTATCATTATAATCATATACCAAGCAATAAGCATTGCTGGAAAAGGTCAAAGACTTTAAACTAGATGGCTCCAGCAGGGGAAGCAACTTGGTGAGCAAAAGGAAAACGAAAAAAAATATAAACTACATAAAAAGATAATTCAAATATTAATCAATGAGATAACACACCTAAATCCTACTGTCCAATCAACTTCCTTCCTAAATCTAAAAGTAACTTAAATATTAGTTGATATAATTCAGCGATGTATTATAAACTTACAATTAGCCTGCATGACATTGTGATGAGAACTCAAAACACACAATGGTTATAAGCAACATAAGCCACAAATCAAGAAAATACTGAATTTTTAGAGTATCTCCAAATACTATAGCTTTCAGATAAAAAATAATAATAAAATAACTACTGCATGCCTCCGTTTCTATATATTTAATACCTGACAACATACCAAGCTTGAGAAACCTGCAGACTACATTCCTTACACATTCTAACTCAGATCGTTTAGATAACATATACAAACGGTATTGGACTACGCCTTTCATACTCAAAAGAGCATCTTACAGGATTTAAGATATTTAGGTAAAGTCCCTGAAAAGTAATTGGCATACATACTAAGCCTTTTAATACAGAAATGCAAAAATATTTTCATTCCCTGGACCTCCCTGCCAAGATCCATCATCGAATACTACTTGCTCCTTTCAGTCCAAATAAAAAGAATGCCGATGAGCTTACCAACACAAACAGAATATATTTATACATCATTAATCTCAACAGGAACAGGACAGTACTATCCCTATGTCAGCCTTGTGTTAAACTTCTGGCTCACAGCAAAGAAATATATTTGTCCTATCACCACACAGGGGAAAAAATACTCTTCATCCAAGATATTTAAAATCTTTTTTTGCATGGCAATCATTTCATGCTCACCCAATACCTTCATTTATGTTTCTGTGGTACCTAATAAAATCCCATTTACAACACGTAAAGTCATACAGCTTTAAGCACAAGAAACTACGACTGAGTAGACAAAAATCACTTGTCCAAAGATGAATTGATTTATGTGCAACAATGAGGTCCCATGAATTGAGGTGGATAAAGGGTGGTCACTGTAACAAAGTGGTATTGCTCGCAACTTTGATTTGTTAGCTTTGGGGTTCATAGCCTACCACAGTCTGAGATTAGGAAGGGCATTCACTACGGGTAACAATCACACCTGCCAAAACCAAAATCCTTCGCAAGAAGGCACTATCCTAGGCCTCAGTAGAAAAAGGAGTCCGTGACATAAGACCGATCACACCACAATGGGGGAGGACAAAGACAGATTGGAGCTGGGAGAGGTGGGCTCAAACCTGCATTAGTCGTTTCCCAATTTGTCTGCTCTACCACTGACCCACCGCACCTCCCCACCTGATTACCAGAGATATATTATGTAATTCCTCAATAATGGAAATTTCTTAAATAAGGAATCAATGACAAGGACTTTATATTTTATGCAACATTGCGGACCAAAAAAAAAATTCATAAGATAGAGATCTGATAAACACGTTATAATTACGTAAGAGTAAAAATAAGGGTGTAAATTATGGCCAACTCAGTACAGTATTTAATCCCATTATTTTTTTTAACAATGAGATAAAGTTGAAGTTTTCCTCATAATAAAATTAAATGAATATAACAATATCAAATATTCACATATATAGAAGTGGCAGTTTAAAACTGGGTAAGTATTGAACTCTATTTCAAACCTTCGTTTCCATTATATGTATATTTCACTGCACATTTACCAAAGGTTAACTTCAAATCATTCCAAAAACAACTCTAGCTGCAATAGGTTTATGCTGCCATTTACAAATATAGTGTTTAACTATTTACATGATACCTCAGCGGTTAAGAGCACATGACTCTGGAAGCAACATGCCTATGTTCAAGCCCACAGTGGAGAATTAGGAAGGGCATCCAGCCTTAAATTCCCAACTCCGACCTGTCTGTGCCCATCCCTATTCGAGTAGGGATTAATAGTGAAACATAAAAAGGTTAACAACACTATTACAGCATATCACTTTTTCTTTAAGACAAAATATTGGATCATCACAACTGGTCCTCATTTGAATAGGGGTAGACACAAACAAGTTGGATCAAGGGCATTAGGGTTGGAAGCCCTTCCTATGACACCACACTGGAATCAAGCCCGTGTTAGTCGTTTTGCCTTGTGCTCTCTACCACTGAGCTACTGCAGCTGCATTGCTAAGAAAAGTATGAGTGCTTAAATTTAAATTTTTAAAAGAAGACCTCTAAATGACTTATTTCACCTGCATAAATTAAGTACGTTCTTGTACAGTATAAAAAAATGCTTACCTTTCACAATTTCATAGTAGTTTGCAGATAACATAAAAGTTAATTGTAACTTTGAACATGAATGTGTTCACTAGTTGTTCTAGAAAGCAAACCATACCTAAAGAGTTCATGCAATTTTTAGAGCATTATCCAACAAGAAATAGTGTTGAAATGTCTACCGCTACCAACACTACTCAAGGAAAACCGAGCGATATAAGAAATCTATAATAAATCTGAAATCAAAATAGTTAACATACAACTGAGATGAGCACGGTAGGGAATCAACGCTGTATATGAGAGACTCTGAAGATTTGTTTTTAAACATGATCTTACAAAATTATAAATTCGTTTCTGAATACTTATTAAGAGCAATATACAATAAAAACATACACAGTGGTTGCATTTTCACTTGATTCTCAAAGAATAATAAATTTAATGTAAAAATTCAAATTGAGCAAAAAATCACCCTTATTTATCATCTCTCTAAAAGAAATATTTTTATTTTATATAAAAATGTAAGAGAAGTTTCCACATAACAGAGAGAGATTACACTCATTTGAAAGAACATAAAAGAAAAACATACTATCCATGTTATAATTAAAAACTATCACTAAAAGTAAAAGTAATAAATAAAGTCTCCATTATATCTAGATTTTAAAGGTATCGAACACCAGTTGGTCTTAGGAAACAAATGAATACAGCAAAGGCAAATATATAAGTTTCTACCGATTTCCAAACAAAATTAATATACTTATGTGAAAAAATTAAATTACAAGAGTGTCTGCCTTCCCAGAGATAAAGATGTTTACACATCCCAAAGTTAAAAAATAATTAAATAAAGGTCATTTGATGATGATTAATCTAATCCACTACCCATTCAGTGAAGGCTACATACCCTGAGAGAAAAAGTAAGTTTCAACACATTCACACTAAGATATGATCTAGGGGGAACTACACATTCAGAGGAGAGCTAGAGCAAGCATCCACTTTTCAGGAATTGAGATACTTTACAATAAATAAACTTACTCAGCTGCTTCTGATCCCTTCTTGTCCCCGAGGCTAGAAAGAAAGAGAAAATGGGGGATAGGAATTACTTTGGAAATGTCTTCAGCAATCTCTTTTAACGAGAGGTCAAGTTCTTGGTGTGCAATATGTCAGACTCGTACCACGAGGTTAGAAAAATTCTGTAAGATTCTGTCTGCTAATCTGATCTGCCTGAGCTTGTTAAGTTTTCATGTATGGGAAGATCACGTCTGCAGATTTCTGTACATGAAAATTGGTGAATTTAATGGATTCCACTATAAAATAAAACAAATATAAGGAAGCAGAGATCTGTTGATTTTTACTGTTGAAACTCGAACCTATTTTGCATTCCCAAAAGAACTTCCCTTAAGAACTATTGACTGGCCAAACTTACTTCTATACGTTAACAGGTAACTGGTGTAAAATGATATACAGCATTTACAACGACCCATCCCATATATACACATTCTTTCTGCAAATAAAGGCAGAAACCAACCAAAACAGGTAGTCTGACATATGCTTCACCAATTCCCTGCAAGAGGCACAGCCAGCTCTGCTTAAGAGATATTAGTTTCAAAAGCACTTTATGCATGGTTTAAAAAAGCAATGACGACCATAGATATTCAGGCATCATTCACATTTGTTACGATCATTAATCTTAATATCAGTAGCTTCGTGACCTATTCCTACGAATACAATTTTAATAGTTTTGTGTGAGGAATATACAGATAGGAAAATTAAAATTCTATATATACACAAATAACATATACATATCTTAAAATCTGAGTATGGTATCTACATCATATATGACAGTATAAGAGCATGTAATAAAATCAATTACTTTGCTCAAAATAGTAATTACATATAAAGGTAATAAATTAAACCACACCACTTTCCTCTACAAATAATCTTATGCATGTAATGTACATATGCTTAAATTCTCTACTTCATGAATACCTTTAAACATATTTGATAAAATCTCTCCATTATTCCACATCAGTCACATGTACAATCATGATGAAACATGCTGACATGATTAAATTACATATACAAACTGCAACTTACCACATACTAAACCACATATATATATACCAATTATATGTAGGAAGGACTAAACAATAGACCATATAAGCAAGTTACTCATAATTGTTAGTTACTCAATATGAAAGTTTTTTCTGGTATCTGTATGTAATTAAGTACTTCTACGAATGTGTAAGCGTGTTTGTGTGTGTGCACGAGCTCCAGAGTTTGTGTATGTGCTTATGTGTGTGTGTACATGAGTGTTTGAGTTTGCGGATGTGTGCATACTCACAAGGGTACAAACTTTCTTAAAGAAAATACATCAAATAAAAATTCTACTTACCAAATTTAAAAATCAAATACTTTGGCAATCTCTTAAATACAAACACACTACAATGCTGTATGTAAATATAAAAAAAAATCTTGATAATTATATTATGAAAATGACACAACACAAAACTAAGGTACGAATACCCATACTTACTCGCCTGTGATGGATGGTTTGCGGTTCTCGATTTTCTTAGGGCGCCCCGGCTTACACTTTAGGGGAGAGGATGGAGTTTTATCCCTGTTCCCAGCCATGAAATGGGCAAAAATTTCAGTCTGTTTTAATAGGTAATCAAATCTCTTGGAACGATCCGTTTCCATCTTGTTTTCGTATTCCCCTCCGGTTTTGCTTGACGAAGTGGTCTCAGCTGAGGAGGACTCGTTCTGAGGAGAGATATGAATGGGGATACTTTTAATAAAATCAAGTTGCAATTGCTTTACAATGTAAGCAAAAAGATTCAGTGTTTCCATATCGTGATATTCTTATTAACTGTGATAAAGTGAACAAGCTTCTAATTGCAAATAAAAATTTTTCTTTAAAAAAAAAACACACTTTAATGAAGTGTATATTTCCAGTTCTCTCTCTCTCTCCCAAAGCCAATCCAAAATTAATTCACTCATAAAAGAGCCAAAACTCACAGTTCAAGCCACACATTCACATTACTGATCTGTTTTACAGGCTCTAGTGGCATACATACACCCTAACGAGGGTGGAAGGAGAATTCCATTTATTTGAAAGGAAATACATTCCATTCAAACATGTTTGTTTAAATCATATTTTTCTTTAAGTTTCTAAACAGCCATTTGCATAATGTAAAATTATCACTGCCAGGGTAAATAAGCAATGTCGAAGCGCTTGCATAAAAACAACAATCCTGTAAAAATAGTACGAAATTATAATCTAAATCAGCTACCAAAAATTAGGGAGAAATGTGACATATACTGTAAAGTGAGTTAGTACAAGCTAGCTTCGTAGCTTGGGAATTCTGCCTCTTTACACTCTCAAACCTAATATTTCAACGGTGGTGTCAAATAACCAACCTAGCCTTTTTAATTAAGTTCCTGCACCACACTACTACACAAAGAAATATATATATAGCATCTTAAACAATCCATCCATGAAATATGTTCACCACTCATTCAAATGGGAACTAATTGTGAAATAAATTCAGTTTGGAGGTATAAAAGTGTTACACACATGCATGCGCACATACATACAAATTATAAGGAACGGGGACTAGGGAATAAAATAAATTACTCTTACTAGAAGACTATGACAGGGTTAATTTTCCCATTTCCAAATCCTTCTGCATGAATCTAGAATAAATTTTTGCTCAGACTAAATATCCTTGCAAAATGTTTTCGAGTTTGTCAATATAAATAATCAACATTTCCTTCTTTTCCACTATTTTTTGTGGCACAATTTCTTCCCATTATGAGGGTGGGTATAAACACGCTGGAGCTGGGGAATTAAACCTGCTTGCTCTTCCAAACGTCTCACAGAGTATATTCATGCATTTACTAATAAGTATAATTATTAGATATAAATATTTATCCTGCCTCAAGTCCATTTGGCAATCCACTCCAATCAGCTGCCTCCAACAGACATCCTATATATACTTCATGTCCCACATTACACTGCTATCCCTGGATCATTCCAAACTATAGATAGTAATGCATGACTAGCTTAATTAAAAGGGAAAAAAAGGTACTTTTGGTTGCATTTTTACTCTGGAATCATACAATAGTTACATACAGTAGGGTTACTGCCCTTAATATAGTACTAGATACTCATTTAGATCAGCACACAAAAATATAAATATCCTCAATAAACTTTGTAAAGGGATAGTTTTTTGAAAAATGGTAAATGTATACTTTCAGACCATCAACAAGTTGATAACAGACATTATGAGGGTCTAACTTTGTATGTCTTCAATGGCTTGAATACATAACTAGGTTAGGTTAGCTTAGTTGGTTTACTCCAGTTGGAAAACAAGTTATGGTTTTAGATATTTAGTCAATTATCACCTCGTTGGGGATGTGAAAGGAAATATTTACTAAAATTACTTACATACATATACAATGATCAGCACTCCCTATCGCAAGAGGGTGGCCGAGTCAAACCACACACATTCATTAGAAGCGCCGGAACACACCAATAATACAAAAATAAAAACCTACACCGGGTGCAAATGCTTATAATAATTAAACAAACCTGTATTCTAGTATATTAAGCTTACAAGAATTAAATGTTTTGTCTATAGTATTGTAAAAACAAGCTTCCAAACCTGTTCTGAGTTTTTTCCTAGATTTAACCCTATCAACAATCAAGACTTTAATATTAATTTCCTTTATTATATTATCCTACTTCAAACAACTAACTTTTCGCGACTGTCTCAACAAATATTACTAAAAATATTAGTTACACGTTACGTATGACACGAGAAAAGTGTGCCCAAGTGCCCATCTTTCCCGCGTTTAAAAAACAAGATTCCAGAACAATTCAATGACCTGTCAAATGGCACATTTTGGAAATTTAGGACGAATAAATTGGCACTATACTAACGGAATTATCCTCCCCAACGTCCATAGGTTCCACTGTGTCTTCGTTATCCGACATTTTAGGAAGTAAATATCCACAGACAACGCTAAAGCGGGGAAACAAATGTGATGAGGTCCACACGCAGCTTCAGCCTCCAGCTCAACCCGGCGGGACACTGGCAGCATTAGTTGAGAATTCTACTTGACAAAATTAGACACTGAGATAAATCTGTATTGTTTCTTGTCTATTAATACTATTTTACTTATTAAGATAGTTTTAAGTAAATTATATTGCATTTAGAAAATGTATTTGAATCTATATTTATTCATTGTATTAGAGGTATATGAATAGTAATTAAATAAAAAAGACTATTTAATAATTTTGGAATTAAACACAAATCATTTATCCCTTAATTATTAATGCTATTATGCTCACTGAGATAAATAACTAAATAATTATACATTAAAATTATATTTAGTACTAATAATATGCAAAGAATTATAGGCATATGCATAGCAACTAAATAAGATTAAATATTTTTTGTACAAGAAAATAGATCCATTAATGGCTTAAATAACGCATCTCCTATTGTATTAGGTAGAATATGATGGCTTCGGCATAAACAAAGGGGTTTATTTTAAAGTTAAATCATAATTGTTAGAACTATGTATGTTTTGACCAATACTCTCTTATGCCCAATGAATTAGAATGTATATTAAGCAACATTTGCCTCTTCTGAAATGATGTTAACTGTCGTACATGAATGAAGGCATGTGCATTAACACTGACATCACACACTCTCCACTCTGGGGCCCGGATTCTATAACAATAATAATTTATAATTGCAATATGGAAAACTGTACATATATACTATTCGCGGACCAAAGGAGAGATTTTTTATGAAGCAGGAAACATATTCCTCCCAACCATATACAGACATTTAACTCTCAATTTCTGCCACTGATCTTGTTTACAGCAAGACTGCAAAAATCACCTTATTTAATGATTTTTCCCAAGGGGAATTAAATCCTGTAATCTTCTGTGGGACATCTTATTTTAGACATAGCTGAATTTTTTGTCTGTTGGCTTTCATTAAACTCTTGACCATGCCCTGGTTATAGCAACTTCCATCATTCCTCTCTATCTCAATCAAGGTAGCATGACTTTATAGCTTGCAACGCGAGTTTGAGTCCCATGATGGCTGACAAAATTATCTTTATATATATATATATATATATATATATATATATATATATATATATATATATATATATATATATATATATATATATATATATATATATATATATATATATATATATATATATATATATATATATATATATATATATATATATATATATATATATATATATATATATATATATAGATAATATTCCACTCATGCATTTTACATAAGAGGAAACTATAAGGAACATCTTTGATGATATGGTCCCAAGCATTCCACATTTATATCCTCTGTATCATAAGCAGTAAATGAGAACAACCTCAGCAATGTGGAGAATTATCCCATATTCTTACTCCTTGAACTCCAAAGGTTGTTTGCTATTTTGTCACTACTGATCCGCAATACTGGGTTGGACACAGTTTGCAACTGGAGAATCAAGGCTAGATAGCCTTGATATCAAGTCTGCCACTTCACAAGCTGCGTTCTAACAACTGCACTACTGTGTTACTCACTATTTGTAGATATCATAGAGGGTCTGGTAATACTTGAATTTTCCATTCTTTTAGTAATCCAATATCAGTTCTGGTAACCGTTATCTTCAGCAGGAAACACGATCCTCTATAAAAGATAAAAATAAAGAAATATACAAGGATAATGAAAAGGACAATAAAAATTCCCAAATTATTTATAATTATTATTATTAGGCACACAACACTAACATGGTAATGGGATTAAAATTAACATTTATAGATTCTTGAAAAAACTTCAATCTCATCCACTACCACTAGAGGAATCTAATCCTAGCAAAGTTTTTTTTTAGTTTTATATTGTTTTGCATCATAAGGAACAATTTGAGGTTTGCCTATGCCAACAGGCTTATATACATAGCATATATCATGAACTATATACCACAAATCCACTATATTCACACTAATTCCAGCAACCACTTCTTCACACTGCGAAGAACCAGGAATTGTACTTGCTCACAGTGACAACTATCTTATATAAAAAATGCAAGATGAAACTACTTGAAAGTACAAGACTTCACACAATCATAATGACTAGCACTATGTGTGACTTTATTTACAAAATTGCTATTATGTACCATATTCCCACCAGGAACCTATAAATTATCAAGGAGACAAGCTATAATCTATCAAGAAGTTAGATGCCAAGGACAATCTCTGTATTAGATGAGCAAGTTAGTAGTTACGGGTTTTAACCCCTGACCTAATAATTAAGGTCGTGTCACCCATCACCTAAATCAACCGGTTAATGTGCAGATACAATATATGTTACTACTTTAACAAGTAGTATATTGATTATCAGTAGTTAATAACATACTATGAACACGCAAGTTGAAGAAGCCAAGAAGCTATTTACAGTCTTGCATAGATAAGAGAAAACACTTTTCACACTACTCATTTTTCTTTGAAGTATGATTGTATATTAAGAAGTGGCAATGATAATGCAAAAATATAAAAATAACAAAAGTAGCAAATATCCCATTTGTGCTAACTTAAAAAAAAAAAAAAAAGCAGATAAGCAAAGCTGAAAAATACAACTATTCTATTAATCAGAGATGAAAAACCTTATCAATAAAGAAGATATATAATACTAAAACTCGAATAAATTAAAGAAACAAACAACAAATACTAATATATATGCCGGTGTCCTACAGTATTAAGGACGGTTAACAAAGAAATACAGCAAGTGTGATCTGAGTCTGAATGAGTAAAATGTGAGAGTTTTTGAGAATGAAGTTGAATACTAGAACTTAGGGGGGCCAAAGCAGATGAGTGGTTACAATACTCAACTAAGAAGTTAACACACTGTGATTGAGCCCACCATGGGGCATTAGGGATTGCATCTCGCATTAATTCCCTAGCCACACTCTGTGTCTACCCCTAAAGTGGGGTGTAATGGTATCACATAAAACGAAAACTTTCGGCTAAACACAGACGTCATATAAAACTACAGAGTTCTATTTATATGGAAAAAGTACTATGGTACAGAAGCTCCCCTACTTACGAACAACAGTTATGAACATTCACAGATACATACAAAGCATACCTTTTATTTATTCACGTATTAATGTATGTATTACTGTACTGTACTGTATTATTACATTATTATTACTGTATTAAAATTCATTAATACTGCATACTTTATGTTCACGTAGTAGTTAAGCGTTATTAGCCTAAGCACTGTACAATACTGCATATGTATGTACTGTGCAATAATTCTTTTACCAAAACACAACTTACAAATAATTCTACTTATGATTGGACTTTTGGAACCTAACTCGTTCATAAGCTGGGGAGTGTCTGCACTCTATTAAAATGTTTGATCTAAGCAAAATGCGTGGGGAAGAGAATATAGAGAATACTCAGAAAGGAAAAATTTAAAATTAATATTCAATGTTGTATCTGTTTAAAACTATGCAGATTAAAAAACAATATATATAGTGTGCTTAATTCTCAAAATATGCTCAAATTAAGGGCCAAGTATTTCTAAAAATAAAAATAACTTGAAATACTAGTAAACTTTCTGCACAATTTTACATCATTAATAGGAAATTATCCTGATGATGCGAGTTTATTTTTTTTGCTTTTCCTAACAACCACCTCATCATGATGGTAATAATACCTAGTTCTTCATATAGAAAAAATGGCAAAAAATTATCATAATTACAATAAAACATCAATCCAGGTTATGAATTAACGTGTAACAGTTATAGCAATGAAAGCGAATACCACATTCTAAATTAATTACTAGAGCAAACTATTCTAAACTGTATGGTAAGTACAGACAATATAACCATTTCAACAAAGAGTTTGATATAAAAAAAAATTAATATCCAGCCAATATACTCTGAAAAAAATGTAATTTACATTGGTTTCTTTGCATTAAAATAAAAAAAATAGAAGATAGCTACCGGGTATAAATGCTGCCAAAACACAAACAAGGAATGATACTTTAACAGTATACATAACAATACTAAAAAAAAAACTAATTTACAAAATTTAAATGACAATATTCATCATTTGTTACAATTAGGATGTGATAATTACATTTTCATATTCGAATATAATCAGAGATATTAAATTATTTAAATATTCTTTATATATACGTATTTAAATATTCTTTGTATATCAGTATTTAAATATTTTACACATATCAAGTGAAAAAAGAATAGAAACTATAGTGAAGTAGTAAAATGATCGAAGCAGCAGGTGACGCACCCACAGTTGAGCCCATGGCAGAGCGTTAGAAAGGGCATCAAGCCTTGATTCTCCAGGTTCTATCTATCTGTGTCCACTCCAAAATGGGGACTAGTAGTGACATACAAAAAAAAATTTAAAATTATTATTATTATTGGCCAAGTAACAAGTATATCTGCAAAAAGTCAAAGACTATAATTATTGATGGATAAATTAGGATGCAAAGAATCAAATGAAGGGATTGTATACTAAAAGAACAGACAAAATTGGAGAGCAAAGCATACCTTACAATTTCAAGATAAAGAAAAGAGCAAACACTCGGGTTAACTGTGGAGATGGTGGAAGTGTGAAACAAGACACTAATCTGGGTATGAGGCAAAAATGGGTTGAGCTTGGAGATGGAGATGTGAAACAAAATATACAAATCTGCATATGAGGCAAAAATGGGTTTAACTGTAGAGATGGTGCAAGTGTGAAACAAAAGAAACTAATCTGGATGAGGCAAAACTGGGTTGAGCTGTGCAGATAGTGGTAGTGTGAAACAAGACACCAATGAGATATGAGGCAAATACAGAATGAGCTGGGGAGATGGTGGAAGTGTGAAACAAAAGACACTAAGCTGGATATGAGGCAAAAAAGATTGAGATGTGGAGATGGTGGAAGTTTGAAACAAAAGACTAAAATTTTAAAATGAGGCAAGAATAGATAATAAAATGCAGATCTAAAAGTTTCATTACAGCAACTGAAATAGTATTGCCATTTAATGATAAAAGATTATATGACACTAATATTGATGGAAGATGCATGAAACACACGGTAAAAGATATCAAATATGTCACACACAAGGGTTCCAGTTAGGTGAAAATTCTTGCAAAGCAAAAAAAATATATTTTTACACTCCTTCACAAAAAACAAAGGGTAAGGGCATAACCGAAAGATTGAATGCAGACAGACATCAACAGGCTCCCCAACACCGAAAATTTTCTATGAAACAAACCGATGCATCTTGTGGACAAGGAGCGAATGCGCCATCTCAGAATTCTAGGTTCAGTCTCCCTTGTTCTGCACATGCTGGTGTGTTACAACGTCATTGTGTTAGTCATTAACAATTTAATGGTTATTATACACAATACAAAAACCTGTTGCCGATAATATGATAAGTTTTAATTGATAATTATAGTAAATATATTAATTATTGGAATTTTTGGCTGAAATTTTCACAGTATCTTAGTTTCATTGACATCTAATACAGGAATGAATTTCAAGAACATTGAACAATAAATACTATTTGCTGAAAGACACCATTGCGTGTTTACGGATTTTTATCCTGATGTAGAAATTTGTTTCTTCCAGAGGATTCTAATAATATGTAATAAGATGCTATCTGTAATATTCTATGTCTGCCACCTATACCTGACTTTAAATGCTCATAACTCAAAAGTAAGAAATTGACGCATTCACCCGCTGTCCAGGAGATGCCTCAAATGTGTACTCAAATGACTATCTACACGGGTTAACAGTTTAACTTCTTTATATATGCAAAATAAACTGCTATGTTTTGTTTCTTTATATAAATATATATACTGCATCGGAAAGCTAAAACACTTGTCAGAAGTTGCATAAAACTGCACAAAATGTCGGATTCATACACAACAAACTGATATAGACAACTTTTTTCTCGTAGTTTTTATCAGTAATTTTCAAAATTATATATACTGTAGTAATTAACAAAACATCTCACTTTCTTCAATGGTAGAGTTTCTCTCATTACAAAAAACAATTTCAAAAGCACATTAAACCAATAGAACCTAAATTTGGTTTATATTGTCACAGATATGAAAACTATTTTAAGGTAAAAGCTCATTAAACAAACAGAATCTCAAACTGGTTTGTAATGTCACTGATGTAAACACTATTTTAAGGTAAAAATAGTATTAAATACAATGTCTCAATTTCTTCATACACTTAACAAGCTTTTTAATACAGATCTCAACTTTTCTCTTATCTATAATAATGTAATATATAATGGATATGGAAACACACAATATGCAGATGTAAATTTAATACAAGGAATTTGAGTAAGAATAATATCC
>JAXCGZ010017156.1:20000-27500 GCA_037179515.1 Halocaridina rubra | reverse complement strand
AAGATTTGATAGAGTGATTGAGGAATAACAATTTGGATTCAGCAGAGGAAGAATACGCATGGATCAAATGCTTGTGGTAAGGTAATTGTGTAAATATGTTTCAAGGTCAGGCCATTTTTTGAGAATTCATGGACTAGGACAATGTGCAAGAAAAGGATGACATAGAAATGTTGTGAAACATGATGCAATTGTATTGTATAGGAAGAAGTTGGTTGATACAAGTTGTTGTGGTAGAGGTAGAGGTGGTAGTGGGGAGTAGTGGAGAGTGAGATAGAGAGAAACTGGTGAGTAATTGGCATTAAGTGCATGTAGAGATAGAGAAAGGGCGTTATGATATCATGAATATTCCATGTGGCCAGAGTGGTAAGAGAAATGATGAATGCATGCTAAGCAAGAATTTGGTTAGGGTAAGTGACTCCATTGTTATTTGTGAATGACACTGCACAAGCAGCTGATTCTGAAGAACCAAAACAGTTGGTGAATTAGCTTGTAAGGGTCTGTGTGAAAATGGGTGAAAAAGAGAGGGACAGGAGAGGGGGATGCTGTAGATGGAAGTGGTGGGGGTACACCCACTACGACTGTTGAACTCCACAGCAGATGAGCTGTGGCCCACTTACACTACTGATCCATGCTGTGAGAATGAGGGAGTAGAAATATGAAAACTTCTCATCCCAAAGGTGTTATGATGAGGGACAGGGTGAATGGATATGTAACTCTGACTCAGACGCCCCCTAACAAGGGATGATGTAGTTGTATATAGATAGAATCATATAAATCTGTGCTATTTTAGTCCTCTTCATAAACATTTTGAGAAAAAGTTAAATAATAGCAGTTGTAGCCACTACCTTTGTAAGTAAACGTTGACCAATAAAGAATACAATGATCATTATAATATACATACGTGTGATCACTCGGATAATGCAGGGATCCAACTGGTTCTTATTAGAGGGTCCTTTGCCCTTGTTGGCAAAGCATTCTCCCCCTGTCAAAGAGGAGGAAGCCAGCACCTCCACTGGAAAAAAGTAACGGAGCAAGTCGTTTATATAACGATTGGCGTTTGTACGTCGGAACTTGAAGTAGTCGCTTGAGTGAATCCTGATGTTTCCACCTAAATCAAGCTGTGAAAGATAACCAACAAAATTTTAAAACCATTTTGAGACTAAAGGTCAAATGATCTTACTTAAAACTAGCAAGTCAAAATGCTTAAACCAAACATGCCTAGATTAAATTCTGGTTCAAATTCTCCTCAACATTTTCCCTCATCATAAATATTTTTACAATACTTCTATGAGTAATTACTCTATCACTGCTAATTTCAATGTCTCACGAGTTACTTTTGGCACTAGAGTGGCTCCCTGCCAAATGCCTTTATATATAGAGGCTATAGATGACTAGAGCTTCTTTAAGCCTGGGAAATCTTGAACTGTTTGGGACATACCGTGATTTTAACCTATATTGAGGATTTTCTGAGCAAAGAATGCAAAAACACCTAGGGTATATATAATGTCACTGATGATAAAGAAACAAAGGAATTTTTACAGGGGAGCTTTACCATATCATCAGAATCTCTTGGTAATTCAGGAATGGATGCTGGTGTGTTCATACTATCATCATTATTAGAACTAGATTTAACTTTCTTGGCTGGAGCGGGAGTGTGCAGTATGGAATCGTCGAGATCACCGTCCGAAAAATTTACCAGTGAGGCCTCAGAATGGTCCATCTCATACGGACGTTTGCGTTCAGGACTCATGAGGACGCTGGGCTCCAATGCACCCGTAACTACGGAGCGTTCAGATGACGAAGTGGGTGGGATTTCTGACGCCGCTTCGCGAGCGAAGAGTCCCAAACCTCGTATCTGCAAATTAGAAAAATTCTGGGTATATTATCCAGATAAGTGGGAGAGACTCCTACAATAAATGATGAAAATTATATACAAAATCAAAATAGTACTGACACTCCCCTACTTATGAACAAGCGTGTTATGTATTCACAGATACGAACAAAAACCTACCCATTATCTACTCCTGCGTTAATGTTTGTACACGTATTACTGTACTGTTACTACATTATGTTTACTATATTAAAATTCATGTATATTGTATACTTTATGGTTTAAGTAGAAGTTAAGAAGCATCAGAGAGGAGTGTAATTATTACACAGGCTTCCAAGACCAATTGTTCCTGACAACTCCGTTGAAGAGAGTGATAGAGAGATTCTGCTTCCAAAGACAAAGACCAGGATGTTACACTTCCAGAGAGGTTCAAACATCTTTTTCTAGAAAATGGACTTCAGCAAAGATTGTTTTGTACTTGCTTTGCCTCGGTGGTTTTCCAAGGTCTGATAAAACTTAAGTGGTAGTGAAGACATCTCTGGATATTTCATATGTTGGTGAAGCATCAGTACTGCAAACCCAGTACAAAAACAATCTTTGCTGAAGTCACTTTACTGGAAAAGTGTCGTCAGTTCATATTCCTAGGCAAAAGGTATAGTACTTCATTGATGAAGACACTTCTGAAGAAGAGCTATTAAGTCTATGGGAGAAAAAGTTCTCCATCACTCTCTTCAACAGGGATATCTGAAACAAAGGGTCGTGGAACTTTGTGTAATAATTGCAGTCCTATCTGGTCTTAACCAACTTATATACAGTACTGTATTTACAAAATATCAACTTAGGAACACAAAAAATTCATAATACTGTATACTTTGTTTACTGTAGTAGTTAAGTGTCTTTAGCCTAGGAGTAAGCATTGTGCAATAGTGCAAATGTATGTAGGGTAAAGTACTATTAAAAAAAACTTACGAACGGACTTCAGGAACCTAACTCACTCCTAAGTCGTGAAGTGTCTTTACATTTTATTTAGTAAATATACAAGCCAAACTTTATATCAATAGAGTAAAGAAAATATACAACAATATACAAAAAAGAATAGTCTAGCCCTATATTCATAATTCCTTGGCTTACAGCTTTAAAAGAGAGAGAGAGTGAGAGAGAGAGAGAGAATCATTCAAGGAAGTTTATAAGAACCACACCTAATAGCATACTTCAATATGAAAAGACAGAAATACCTGCAATCCCTCGGCTGTTTTCAGCAAACCAGACAGAGATTCTTGGGGGATGTGTACGACGCCACGATACATGAAGTCAAGTAAGGCCTCCATGTCTTCGCTGCGAACATCTTTCATAAATACTGAAAATTATATGACAAGTGTTAGATACACAAGCAGATAGGAAAAACTGCCATTAACTTCAAATATTGTAATGATGCATCTGATGAATGCAATTTACGCATACAAAAGAAACATAAGGTTTAATTCCTCAGATCAATCATCTTTCAAGATCCAAAAAGAAATCCACTGGGAATGCACAAGTACATATAAGGAGCTAAGAGGAGTAGACGAGGTAAGAGTAGATCATGGTGAATGAGTATTTTTAGCTCGGCTACTCCTTTACGAGGGGGAACAGGGTAATGTATATAGATAGATGGATATATAAGTATGAACTTGGAGATATGCGAGTACTTACCAATAGGATGTTTGCAGGGATTGCTTGTGAACATCTCTTTGAAATAATCACTGCACATAGACAGAACAAATTTATGTGCTGGAAATAGCCTACCATCACAGGCGAGGGTTGCATCTATAAGTGTTTCCTGAAAAAGAATATCGAATAGGATAAATATTTTTTTATTATGACCAAGCATTAAAGGTTCTTAACAAGAATACCTCATCTGTATTCTTCTGGGTGTCATACAAGACGACAAAATGGGGTGGAATGAGGGGACTGGCTATTCCCTCCTTTGCATTTACCTCCCGAAGAGTCAAGTTTTTGCTTTGACTCAGCCACCCCTTTATAAGAGATTAGAAACAAATGCATAATATACTAGTCTAGAAGTATGAGAAGACACCATCATATTCTCCTTAAGAAAATAAGTACCAAGGGTCAAAATTTACAGCAAAGTACTACATCCCCATATAAGAACATGTTAAGGGGGGTTTACACGGTCAAACGGTTCGTCAAACGCGGTTCAACAGACAAGAGTTAGAAGTGATGTTTGAACGTGTGAACGGGGTATTTGATTGTCGAACAAGTTCGACAACCAAATACCCCGTTCACACGTTCGAACATCACTTCAAACACGTTTGACCGTGTAAACCCCCGTTTAGACAGTTATATTATTGCATCAATAATTAAGTTACAGAAAAAACCCAATGACTTCATTTCACTGATAATATAGCAAGTTAGCACGATAATGAGAATATGCAACATGAAAGCATATGAAAGAATGCAGAATATGGAACATATTTTCCTACTACAGGTAATTAACTGCCCAATTTCCAATTCTGTTTCTATGAAGAATGAGTAAAATTAATTAATATATGAGAGAGAGAGAGAGAGAGAGAGAGAGAGAGAGAGAGAGAGAGAGAGAGAGAGAGGAGAGAGAGAGAGAGAGAGAGAGAGAGAGAGAGAGAGGAGAGAGAGAGAGAGAGAGAGAGAGAGAGAGAGAGAGAGAGAGAGAGAGAGAAAAAAAAAATTACCAATCCAGTCAAAAAAAAATTTTTTTTCTTTTCGTCACCATTAAAAAAATTTTTTTTCAATTGTCACTGTGACCAAACCAGTAAAAAAATTATTTCACTTCCGTCAAGATTACCAAACCAGTAATTTTTTTTTTTTTCCATCACTGGTACCAAACCAAGTAGTCACCGTGGCTCAAGCGGTAGCGTCTACGACTTTGAAGCGTCAGTTCGAGGGTTCGCGCCCGTCACGGTCTGAGGTTAGCAAGGGCATGCACTCAGGGTAACGATTACACTGCCAAAACAAGTCCTTTGCAAGAAGGCAACCGTCCTAGCCCTTTGTAGAAAAGGGAGGCCAAGACGTAAAACCGGAACATCACTGGTACCAAACCAGTCAAAAAAATCTGTTTGTCCTTGTCACCTAAACCAATCCAGTCGAGAAAACCCATTTTCTCTTTATTACTCTTACCGAGCTAGTCAATGAATTCACTCTAGTTAAAAAGAAATCACAAAAAAAGGACACACCTCTTCCCGCAGCGAATATAGTAGCTGAGAAAGTGTCGAAAGGTGGTTATTCCACCGAAGGGCGATCATTTCCTCCTCCATGATTGCTCTGTAATGAAACTGAGAAATATTATTACACATGCATACGCAGAACCAATCAGAATAAACTTTTACCTGTTGCATAATAAGTGAATGTAATTAAGAATAGTACAAATTAAATAAAAATAAATCCAATCTAAAAAGGTTTGTACGGGAATAAATTACACATTAACAGCACCTAAAATGGACTACAATCATAAACAGGCTGAAAAATACATTATCCATGTAAATGTTACTTGGCAGAATAAAGGGGACCGCCGAAGTGTAACTGACAGAGCGCTTGTCTTGGGAGTGATGGACCTGCGTTTGAACCCATGGCTGGGCGATAGGAAGGGTATCCAGCCTTGATTCACCAAATTTAATCCATCTGTGTCGACCTCCAATGAGGACCAATAGTGACAGGAAAAAAAAAAATTGGCAGAACAAAACATGTTTAAATGTTTGAGCATTCATAATACTTCAGAACTGCAGACAACGCCATTATTATGAAGTTAAGCAATTTTCTCTGCCCATTCCGGTGTCACACTCACAAGAAAAAACTTAGTACCATCCACTCTCAAGACCAGGTAATTTATTATTACGTTTCCTTTCTTTATGCTAATGAGTTTTAATTGAAAAAAAATTATGAAATATCTGGATAGATTTCCAAGAGCAAATGTTAACTAAAAATGGACCGACATTCAGTCAGACCACTAATGGCAAGCAGGTAAGCATGCCTCATAGTATGGATGGTTCTACACTTCTCTATGCACCTCCAAATAAATCTGACCCTTTCAATATCACTTTTCTAGCATCTAGGGTGTGTAATAGCACTTGGGTACATCCCTTCCTTCTCTCTGTCAAGCCATACATCCCCTGACCCATTTCCTATCCCTCACTCTAAAATGCATTCTCGTTTCGTTCTCATTGGTGGGAAGTGTGCCTACTGTAACAGTAACACACCTGCTGTGGGGTTCTTGGACACTGAATCCCATAATTTCGATGTTTTCTGGCTGAAGGTCTATCTCTCCACTACTGCAATATATTTTTGCTTCTGCTAGTGCTCTCCTAACTCTACTGATATGTGTTCCTCAAATAACTGTCTTCTTGCCATGAGTCCCTGTCATCTTCTCACTCACATGCTTGAGCTCTCTATATTAAAGACTTCAATGTACACCACAGAGAATGGCTTCGTTCTAAACACAATGATGCGGGGGGCAAAATGAGACCTTTGCTTTTTCTGTCACACAGGATTCCAAACATATTATTAAACATGCTACATGTGTTCCTGATCGTCACAACCACACAGCTAAACATTATTGACTATTCTTAACTTTTAATTCTACAAATCCTTCACATTCTATATATTTCTGTCTTGGTAATTTTGACCACACTCTCATCTCAATCTCTTCCATTTTTGCTCCTCAACCAACAAATCTCTACTACCCAGCACCTCTTTGGCAATATGAGTATACCAAGTGCAATGATTTGTGTAACTTTCTCATAAGCTCCAAGGCTATTCAGACTAGTGAACAGGCCTATTAGTCAAATAGAGCCTCTCCTTCTGATTTAATTTGCTCTTTTTCTATTACAGCTAGAAATCACTGCTCTGCTTAGACTCGCAGGTCTAAAGTTTCCTTTCTTAGAAGGAAAGTTGATGGCCTGAACTCTTCTCCCACCAAAAAAATTTTCTAGTCCTTCGCCAAAAATCTCACCAATAATACCTATAACTCAAGCTTTCCCCACCACATTCATTCTGATGGGTCTATAGCTTAATCACCCACTGACAAAGCCACCGTCCTTAGCTAGTATATATCTGCCAACTTATCTGCAAATGATTCCAATGAACCTGACCCTCATACTTTTACCCTCAATAAGCCTGTGCCCTCCTCTATTCTTTCTATACGTAAAGTCCATTAGGTGCTTTGCTCTTTGAAGACAAACAGTACTGTATACCCAATGGTATACCTGCAAGGCTCCATAAGGAGTTTACAGATGAACTGGCTCCTGTACTTGACAGTCATTTTTGCCTCGTTCTTTAAAGCAGTATCTATCATTCACCTTGGAAACACACTCTTATTCAGCCAATTACTTGGAAAGGTAAACATTCTATTCCTTCTATCAATCAACCGATTTAACCTCTGCTATCGCTACAGAGCTGAAAACTTTGCTCAACTCTCACTTTTTACACTTCATCAGTGATATAGCAATATATAAAATTAAAAAATAAGCAATGTGAAATTATGGATGGAAATAAAATGGAAATGAGGGAAGACTGCAATCAGTGAATAATAAGGAAAAAAAAAAAAAGGTAAAACTATAATGACACTCTAATGATGTCTTTATGCAACTGCATGTTAATGTGAACACTAATAAAAAAAAAAAAAGGAATGCATCTGCATCAAC
>JAXCGZ010017156.1:0-2500 GCA_037179515.1 Halocaridina rubra | reverse complement strand
GTACTAAGTTATACTTTAGTCTAATTAAATGCCAAATTATTAAAGTCAAGTAAATTAAGTGTATGAGTAAGAAGAAAAGAAAATTAAAAATTAAGCTGAGAACCACTACCTTAAAATGCTCAAGTAAAATGGTAATTGCGGGAAAAAGTTAGGTTTTTGTGGCATCAAGTGAGTAGTAAACTGCATTAAATGGCAATAAGTAAATTGAAACAAGACTTTTCATTCTTAAATAACACATTAAGCTTGACCTCTTGCCTCCTGGCTATTACAGTGGTAACGCGCTGGCCTCGCATTTGCGAGGTCGATGGATCGCGCTTCGTCCAGGCAAGAGAGTTTAAGCTGTTTACTGGGGAGGTTACTGCTGTGGCTGGGCACCACAGTGGGGGTTGGGGTCTGTGCCGGTTGGTGATTGCCCTATGGGTCCTCCATGACCCATTCCACCCATCCATGGGTGGAGAATCCAAAAACAGCTTGACCTCTTCAAGCATTACGAGTTTCTTAATGCTTTGATGACACTGAAGGTTTAACACATCCCCTAGTTTATACATAATGCATGAACCAAGAAACTTCAAGATAATAAAAAAAAAAAAATACTGGATCCATCTTTACAAGATCCTAAAAGTTAAATAAATTACAAATGCATATCCAGCAGCCAATACAAACCCAATCCTGTGAGGAGCAACGTGGATGACAAGGTGTTGTGCATATGTCATTCAGAGTCACACTAGAGTTGTGGCAGCTCTCGAACAATCGAGAGCACTGGCTGAGATTGGAAGGACGTCGCAGGGCCTTCGGTGTTTGACCAGGGTAGGGTGAAGTACTCTCACTGCAGGAAGATATGCTGCCTCGTCCATTTAGATTGTTCCAGGGACTTAGGGCGAAATTTAAATTCAGGGCCTTCTCTCTGGCTGGAGTGAGTGGCACCGTTTTGTTGGAGGGAGTTAGGGATGATGTACTTGGCCAAAGATTGAGTGTATTGGAAGACATGTTTTGTGCACTGCATGATACATTACGTGGACTAATAGGGAAGTTTGGCGAGCCACTATCATTGATTTTCAAGTTGTTTGGAAAGTCATTTGGATAAGCACAGACACGCATTTTAGGCGAGTTTGCCAGAGGCGCATTTAAGTATTTATTAAATGGCGAATAGTGATGTCTGCCATGATGACTTAAGGCAGGGTTGTTGTCATATTTAATATCATCTGGAGGGAAGAAAGACAACCACTTTTAAGTTATAAGGTCATAAGGTCTATGTTCTCAAAGCATTCAATATATTTTAAACAATTTAGCAAGCTTACTAGAGACCACATTGGCTGAGTGGTCAGCACGTTTGACTTCTGAAGTGGCAGACCTGCAATCGAGACAGCCGTGGGATGCTAGTAAGAGCAAAACAACATTAAGTCCCCAGCCACATTTTCTCAATGATCAAGTGTGGGATTAATCCCTTCAGAGGCTGAAAACCTACCTAGGAGTGTAAAATTCTTTTGCAAAACCAAGACCGCTGTTTTTTTGGGGTACTTACCCAACTGGATGTATGAAAAAGACTTTTCTAAAGGGGTAGCTTCCATATAGAGAGGCTCTTCATCTGTCTCTTGATCACCCTGCAAAAGAAAAGCAAATGAACCAGATGCTTCAAGAAAAATAATTACCAGTGGTAGTGCAACTAATTGCATTAATATCTATTACCTCAACAGGAGAACTGATAATGAAATTTCCCTATATATGCAAAGAGACTTGATATAATCCATTATATACCTTATTGGAACAGTTGATTGCATTGTCCCGTCCTCTCAGACCAACTGAAGTAGGTGGAGGAGGTGCACAAGCTAGTGGTGGAGGTAGTGGCGGAGGAGCAGACGGAGGAGGGTAGCCAAGGTTGGAATACGCGTTACGGGGTGGAACACTGACAGTCTGGGATAGCTTTTTTTTATCTTCTCCAGGTCCTCCTCCGAATCCTCCGAGGTATTTGGCAAATGGAGATGTATGACTTGGGACAGGGCCCATGGTGTGCAAACTGGCAGCCAACATGGCAGTTAGAGCAGCTGTTCAAGAGAGGATGAAACAGAACCCTGTAATTAACACAGAGATGTGATCGGTTTTATGTTACAGATTCGCTTTTCTACGAAGAACTAAGACAATTTCTTCTTGCAAAGGAATTTGGTTTAGACAGGTTCGATTGTCACCCTGAATGAATGCTCTTTCTAACCTCAGACCGAGGCAGGCCATGGACCCTCGACCTGACGACTCAAAGTCGAGAGCGTTATCACTTTGCCACAATGACATCTATGAATAATCAACACAGTAACAATGTGACTTACACATTCCTAGGGTGTCACATTAACTGTGTACATTCCCAAAGCACATATATCAATTAATAATTTAACGAGAGAGAGAGAGAGAGAGAGAGAGAGAGAGAGAGAGAGAGAGAGAGAGAGAGAGAGAGAGAGAGAGAGAGAGAGAGTCAAAGTCAAAGTCAAAGTCAAAGTCAAAGTCAAAGTAA
>JAXCGZ010017155.1:107500-117500 GCA_037179515.1 Halocaridina rubra | reverse complement strand
GAAGAGGAGGAGCATGGCGAAAAAGTGGCTCTGAGGCTGTCGATTATTTACTGAAATAATTTTTTTTTTTTTTTCCGAATTTTTTTGCATGGTCGTTATTCGCGAATTTCGTATTTTTTTACTATTATATTTTAGGGGCATCATTCCAGTTTTGCGGATTATAAACACGCATTAAAAGCGAACTAGGTGTATATATATATATTTCGTTTATGATTGTGATACCAGGACAGGCAAAATAAAAAAAATAAATCTGCCCTTATTGGACCTGGGAACAAAGAAAACAAAGTAAATCGAAACAAATGTTTTTATTTGTTTACTTGTTTATGTATTTGGTTATGTGACGGACTGCATTTGAATGTATTTATAAAATTACCAAATACTGTACATAGTCGTAAATACGATCTTCACACGCTGAATAGTTTGTTGAGTGTGGCGGAAGAATACGTCATCATGCAACATTGTTGTGAACGGATATATCAAGTTAATGTTTTTATTTATTTATTTAGTTAATTGTGAGACCTACTTTGAATTTATTTACTAATTTACCAAATACACGCACATGGTCGTAAATACAAACTTCGCTCTCGGAACAGTTTGTTGAGCGTGGCGGAAGAATATGTTGTCTCGTGTCATTAGACTGAGGAAGACGCATTGCCCTGTTCCCGCTCGTACGCTATTTTGTTCTAATGCTTATTCTCTCTTCAGTTTGTTTCACTCGTGTGCAATAATTTTTGGCTATATTATGCCTCTCAAGCGTATAGATCTTATTATGGCAGTGCTTAGAAAAGTATGATATCCATCACCATGGAAGTGGAATTAGATAGAGTGAAATGTTTTCAAAAAAGAGAAACTGCTACCACCATTGAACCTATCACTGGGGTTAAGCTGTTTGACCTTGGCGACGATTATCAAGTATAAAGATCACATTCTTGGACATGGGAAAGGTTCTGCTCCCATTAGTCCACTGTGATTACTAAGCAGCGTAGTGGCCTATTGATTGAATTGGAAAGGTTATTAGTGCTTTGGTTGGATGACCAGCATCAACGGCGTATCCCAGTGTGCCTTTTATTAATCCAAGAGAAAGCCAAAAGATTGTTTGATGCCGTGAAAAGGAAAAAAGGGTAAGGGAATGAGAGTTAAGGTTTTGTGGCCAATAGGGGTTGTTTTATGCGGTTTAAGGCTCGTGCTAATTTACATGAGGTGAAGCTGATAGTGGTGATGAGAAAGCAGTAAGTAATTTTCCTAGTGTGTTGGCTGAGATAATTAAGGAGGGGCATTACCGTGCTGAACAAGTGTTTAATTTGGATGAGTTCGGCTAGTTCTGGAAGTGTCTGAGAAACCAACACTAGGCCATAAAGTCAGCAAGGAGAGACTGACTTTGCTTTTGGGGGCTAATGCTTCTGGCGACTTCAAGCTGAACTCCTTGTTGGTGTACTAGGCAGAAAATCCAAGGGCACTCAAGGCATTAGGAAGGGTCAATTGCCTGTCATCTGGAAGTCGGAAAAGAAGACTTGGGTAACCCATCAGATTTTCGAGGACTAATTCATCAACCATTTTGTGCCAGAAGTGGAGAGATACTGGGCTGCCAAGGGTCTGCCCTTTAAGTTGTTGCTAGTGCTTTACAATTCCCCTGGTCACCCTGCCCATTTGGATGACTTCTTAATGTCATGGTAGTTTACCTTCCTCTCAATACCACTGGCCTGATACAGCTAATGAATCTGGGTATCATTGCCTCTTTCAAGGTCTACTACCTCCAAAGGACAATTGCTGTGGCTCTCAGGGCAACTGAAAAGGACGAGAACTTTACTCTCAAGGAGTTTTGAAAATCTTACAACATTCTTCAAGCTGTTAAGAACATTGCTGATTCTTGGGAGGAAGTTTAGCAGACGTACTTGAATGGTGTATGGATGATATTGTGTCCCCAGTTTGTGAATGACATCCATGGCTTTGAGGAGACAGTTGAAGCTGTCTCCAAGAACGTTGCTCTGATTAAGAAGCCCAAGTTGGAGGTGGGGGCTGATAATGTAACAAAGCCGCTGGAATCTCATGGAGAGGAGTTATTTGCTGATGACCTCATTCAACTGGAGAAGCAGATGATTGAAAAGGAAAACATGCCAACCCCCAGAGCCCAAGAGATTTACAAACATGGGCTGGGAAGAAAGTTTTTCCCTTGATAGGGGAAGGGTTGGCAAAGTTTGAGGCTAAGGACCCCAACACTGCAAGGCACACTAAGGTCATCGTAGGAGTCATGGATTGCTTGTGGTCTTACTTGGAAATTTGAGAGGAGAAGAAGAATGCATCCTTCCAGACACACCTGGAATGTTTTTCCAAGAAGATAGAGCCCAGAGCAACAGATCCTGTACCCTCTACCTCAGCTGCCTCTCCAGACTCAGCTGCCCCAGTATCTCCAGCACCTGCTGCAAGTTTTTCTGCCTCCAGCTTCCTCTTCCCACTCAGCCTGTCTCTCCCTCCCTTGCATTGCCCCTTCCAGTGTGCAAGCATACCACAGGAGTAAAGGTAAAGAATATATTGTATAGATATTAGGAATTGTTCTCTTTTTTTTGGTCCTAGTTCTGTTTTGCATGTCATAGAAATGTAGTTTTTATATCTGAGATTATGAACTTTACTACTGCATTAGCATAGGTGGGTATATAGGTTCTTATTTAGGAATGTTCCAACTTACACTAAAATACGGGTTACAACGCCTCTTGAGGAATGGAACTGTGACATATGTCGAGAACTCCCTGTTAGTCTCTTACTCATTGACCATGATGTACGATTGCTTCCAGAGCATAGTATTTAAAAAATCTCTTCTAAGTGGATGTTGGAAGAATTATCTAGCATCACCAACTTTTATTTTTCTCTCTGTATAATGGTTTTAATATGCTTTTGTGAAGCTGCACCAGTGTAGAAGTACTGGATTAGGTATATTTTGGAATACAGTATATATGATTCAAAATTTCTATACCGTTTGAGGATATCCATCCAGACTTTGCTTGAAGTCATAAATCGTTTTCCCAGACTCATTACCTTTAGTTCCTTATTTGGATTGAAGGTGTACTCATTACTGTAAATACGTGCAAAGATTTTATACCGTATTTATGAACCTAATTATATAACAGCTTTTTACTTTCCATTTTAGTGATTAGGTGAGTGAGCACAAGCATGATGAAAGATCTGATTACATATATTCAGAGATGCTGTTGGTATCACATGCATAGACCCTATTATGCTTATGCCCATATAAACCCATGTATGAGTGCTCATACACTATATCTTTTACTGATAAATAACTTGTTTGTTACTCAGTTGCACTCCTTTTGATAAGTTATTTATCCTTTAATATCTAGTTTAATTTTATTGTCATTGTTAGTATCATAAGGAATATCATAACTGGTGGCCATCTTTTCATTTTTTTCATATCACAATTGTACAAATTAAATTGCATCATGTTTGTGAACGTCTTTCTAGTATGATATGATGATGAAAGGGGTGTTTATGCCTTGGTATGTGAGGGGAGCTGGTGAGAGGGAACCACAGGAGCTGGTAAGATGCTTGTTTTCTCTGCATATATTTGTGTTATATATTTTTTGTTGCATATTATCATTATCATATTTGTTACTTCATTAGTCATATCTTAGTTTTCACATTCACATTGCCTTTAGATTTCCCAGTGTTTTACTTTAAGATTTTTCACTCGTTTATTCTTCAGTTCTCCCTAAGTGACTCGCTTTTTTTATATCAGTATCGCTTTTCTAGAGAAATATTTATTGATGTACTGTACAGTATTTGGATGTTATGTAGTTTCTCTCATTGTGTCTTGTTAGTTTAGTTTAGCTTATAAGTTTTTGAAAAAAATATGTGCAGATACAAATTTTCTTTATTAATTTTAATGTTCTCTAGGATTTTTTATGACTATATTATTAGATGCTGGTAAGATCTTTAGGCCTTTAGAATTAAACTTCCTTTTTGCTACTGGAGTTAATATGATATGCTTTAATGCATTAAACTATAACTCTCAGTGTACTTCGCCTAATTTTTATTTTTTTTATTAGTTTATTCATTTTTGCTGAAACTCTTGACATAATATAATGGCATCTTGGAAGAAACTTTTGCTAGTCAGGTTTTGAACTGTTATATTCTTTATAAGTTTATTAAATGTAAAATTGTTAAATAGTCTAGTATTATTGAATTTTTATTAACTTTGTTAATAAAAGGCTGTACTTAAATGCTGAAAAATATTATTTTCACTTAGGCTTCTCTTAAAGTTAAATGAATCTCCACCTTTGTAGTGAAGTCAGTTTATAATGGACTTTGTAAAATGATAATAAGTGTATAGACGAGACTTGTAGTTGCAGTGTGTTATAGAAACCAGTACAGCTGAAAACTAGTATGTTACATTCATTAGTACATGTGGGTTGACTTGTTGATGAGAGGAGGATTCTGTATAATGTACTGGCTGAATTGAAAGCTTCTGTAGATATTTAGGATAATGTGTTTCAGCTTCTGTTGCATGAATTGCTTTTATTAAGTCACCTACCTATGTCCCGTATTAAGAAAATAGAGGTTAGCTTCAAAAATTTTAAATGTGGGTGATTTTGCTAAATAAATTTCCCTTATTAGGCTTTTTTATGAAGCTTTCAGGATTGCCATTGGATGTTAAAAATCCATATGATTTGGTTACCTGTATATGCCTTTCCCTGGATGTTATGTGGAGTGCTTAAAAATGAGATAATAAACGGCTGGTGTTCTCTCTCCCCCTGGTTTTGTTACTTGCTGCAAAAAAAACTGAAGAAACTAGGATTTGTTGAGACAGTAGATTCCACCTTTTGGCTTATGTGAAAGTTGTCATATACATATACGTTTGCTGTTATTTTTTCTAATTCCTCATTAATTCTTCACAAGGCAGCCACAAATGTAACTTTCAATATATATCTTGCAGTAAACACGGTCATATTCTCTCTCTCTCTCTTTCTCTCTCTCTCTCTCTCTCTCTCTCTCTCTCTCTCTCTCTCTCTCTCTCTCTCTCTCTCTCTCTCTCTCTCTCTCTCTCTCTCTCTCTCTCTCTCTCTCTCTCTCTCTCTCTCTCTCTCTCTCTCTCTCTCTCTCTCTCTCTCACATGCTCACACTTTTGCACTATTATTTCATATCTGTGAACAGCTAAGATAATAAGGAGCTTAGTAACTAATATCTAGGCAAGATTTTATAGATATTCAGACACTAACTTTCATGTAGCTGTATTCTTGTAAGGCTACCTTCACTTCCTATGAATTGATCCAGATTTTATACTTTTCGTGGTTAAGACTTACTTTTAATTCTATCCCCTGTTTTTTGTGGCAGCTGGGGACTTTAAATCAAAAAGTTTTGTGTTCACTGTAGAACTGTTAAAAAGATGGTATTAAGCATTTACCATTGCATTTAATTAGGAAAATTAATTGTTTACATCTTGTGATGAAGTCTCACTGTCTTTGTCTTTTGTTCGTGTATGTGGTCACCCTTTTAGCTTCGGCAGGTGATGTGTGAACATGACTATAAACCGTCATTTAAATTTTGCAACCATTTTATAGTAGGAGACTTGTCATTTCATTTTCGTTGTTTCACTACGTATCATGCGTGACCTCCTCTTGATTGTCGATATTCGTCATTACTCATTTCATACTGTCGCAAGAGATGAAAATAGCATGCGAAAATACAAAGTTTCTGTAGTAAAATAATCATAAGAAAACTGCATAACAGTAATTCATTATAGTAATAAGCAATATTCATGGGAAAAAAATATCATAGTATTGTAATTTGTCTTGAAAAGCTACTTTATAAACCTTTAGAGTTTTTTCTGTACAGTATTGCAGTTATATGTTCTTTTAATGTTTGTGAGTTTTAAACTTTCAAAGAGAAAAGTAAATTATATTGTACATAAAAAGAATAACTGGGGCATTATTTTTAATTTTGTATTTGTTATATATTGGTATTCAATATTTAGTATTGTTCTTTGATATTCTCTTAAAATCAGGAACAGTTCCAAAGTCCATTTCGTTATTCCCGCAGTAGTGCTTGAAAACATTTGTATAAAGTGAACCATTTTTTTTTTTTAGCATCATAAATTTACTTCAGGTAGTAATATCCTGAAATGCGATTTAAATGAATAATTATCATTAACTCTAATTTATGCCCGCGTCTCTTGATTATGATGTATATGGCAGTCTTTATATATATATATATATATATATATATATATATATATATATATATATATATATATATATATATATATATATATATATATATATATATATATATATATATATATATATATATATACTGTATATGTAAATACTGTGTGTATATATACAGTATATATATATATATTACTAGTTATATTTACCTTGGCATTTCCCCCCATTTTGGGGGGTAGCCGACAACAAAGAACAAGCAAAATAACACAACGTGTGGTTACACTTCGTTCTTCTAGCAATGACACGGGATTTGGCCAAGGGTTTGGATGGTACTGCTGGAGTGCCACATCCCATCCTCCCCCCTCTTCCACAACTTACGTCGCTTCATACTACCAAATCCCCTACTGCCCCTACCACAGGTTGCCTCTACAAGGCACTCCATGATAACAGCAGATGCCAATCAGAACTGCGTCACAATCATTCGCCACTCATTTCTATTCTTAACATGCTCACTTGCCTCCCTCACATCCATTCTCCTATCATTCAAGGCCCTCCTTACTCCATCCGTCCACCCCCAACCTTGGCCTCCCTCTTGCATTTCTCCCGTCAACTTCCGATTTCATTACCTTTTTCACACATTCTGTCACTAATTGATACAGCTTACTCTGAGTCTGCCACCACCACAGTATCATCTGCAAACAGCAACTGATTCAACTCCCACTCATTTTCATTTCCATCTACAAGCTTCAATCCTCGACCAAGTACTCGAGCATTTACCTCTCTTACCACTCCATCCATATACAAATTGAACAGCCAAGGTGACATCACACATCCTTGTCTCAACCCCACTCTCACTGCAAACCACTCACTTACTTCATTCCTCACCCTAACACAAGCTTTACTGTCCACATGTAAACTCTTCACTGCTCGTAACAATCTACCATCAATTCCATATAATCTCAAAACATTCCACATTGCATCTCTATCAACTCTATTATACGCTCTCTCCAGATCAAAAAATGCAAAATACACATCTTTACGTTTTGCCAAATATTTCTCACATATCTGCCTAACTATAAAAATTTGATCTGTACATCCTCTACCTCTCCTAAAACCACTCTGTACTTCCGCAATAACATCTTCTGGTTTATCCCTAATCCTATTTATCATTATCCTACCATACACCTTTCCTACCACATTTAGCAAGTTTATACCCCTAAAATTACAAAAATTATGTATATCTCCCTTACCTTTGTATAGTGGCACTATACATGCAGTTACCCAGTCCACTGGCACCATTGACAGCATAAAACATATATTAAACACTCTCACCAACCATTCTGTAGAGATTTTTTGTACTATACTCCAGACTACATTAAATTGAAGAGTATTTTTCAGTATCTATATAAAATGTTTATTGTGATTATTGATAATTTCACACTGGGGGTGTAAAAGTTGTAGGCATTATTCTGATATTGAAACAGGTAGATACTGTGTGGCAGTACTAAACTCGTCTTTCAGTAGAGCAAATTGAATAAGTGAGTTGTCTAGATAGGAGAGAAACACTGCATAATGTAAATTTAGACAGAATTTTGGGATTAGTTCTCTCTTTGCTGTGAAATTGTTTCTATTAATTTAGTGTCTTCTCTCATAAGATATGAAAATTAGTTTTCATATATTTGATAATTACTGATGTCTCAACATGTTGGGAAATAACTCATTAAGTAATATCTCGTCTTTTTTTTTTTTTACTTTATTCTTTTGTACAGAAGCCTGCAATTATGGTAGTATATAAAAAAGAAATTCAGCCTATATATCTGTCGTCTTTTTGCATTGCATTTAATTTTATATACATCATCGTTTCCTTTTAACATGTATTTTTTGCATGTTTGTCATGCTAGTGTTTGAGTTTGTTTTGCTTGATTATTTTGCGTGTTATTTTTTTTTATTGATATTTTGGTTTTGCATTTTCCGTGCATTTTGTAGATTTAATGAAGGTTACTTATTCTTACAAATTTTGGCAGACGGTTTTATACAAGTTGTGTATGATATAATATTTTGCCATTGAAAATATGAAGTTTTCACATCAACTTTAAAAATCTGTCTTACAATTATATATTGAGAAAGTGTTAGGATTAATTTCTGTCTTGCAATTATATATTGAGACAGTGCTAGGATAATTTGTTTTTCTCTAACTTTAGGACAATTTTCATGAGTTTTTTGAATTAACAGCTCAACAGCCAACATCAGGTAAAGGTCGGGGAGCCAAGAGAAAGATGCCCGATACAACAGCTGGAAACAAAAAGGCCAGAGGTGACATGCCTGCACCTAAGTTACATGGCTATCCTGTGGATCATCCATTCAACAAAGATGGTTACAGATATATACTAGCAGAACCTGATCCACATGCCCCTTTTAGGTGAGTTTACTATTTGATCTTTCTGAAAATATTCATCCAGTGTCATAGGAACCTGTCAGATGAATTTTCCAGAAAAGTTTCCAAGCAGTTTAATGAATGTGTGCTGTGATACATGAATGAGCATAACTTATCGTCAGTGAACGTCACTAATATACAGAGGGTAAGATTGATCAAGAATATCTTTGGTTTGGCTCTGCAATATACTGAGGCACAGGATACCTTAACGCCCAACAAGGCGAAAAGCTAAGCTTTAGAGTGACTTGGGGGCATAGTTATAATGAATGACTTTATTATATGACATAGAAGAAGTTCATCAATTTGGAGTTAATCAGGAATATCATTGACTTGGCTGTGAAATTTTGAGGTATATTAGTTGTCTTGCTTGTATTTTCACTTTGCTGGAAATATATGTGAATGCTTAAGACACAAACGTATATGTATGAGAGAGAGAGAGAGAAAAAAAGTTTTGTTTTCCCCAGATTCTTGGGAGATGGTGTCAAATGCCTGAACAAAATCTTTTAAACGATTATAATCCGGTTACACCACTTTATTAGTTTAAGATATTGACTGATTGGACTTTTACATTTAATTCTCTTTCAGGCAAGAGTTTGACCAAAGCAATGACTGGGCTGGAAAACCAATTCCTGGCTGGTTGTATCGAGCCCTGTGCCCTGGAGCAGTGCTTTTAGCATTGCATGATCGAGCTCCCCAGTTGCGAACAGCTGATGACCGTTTGGCTGTTACAGGAGACAAGGGCTATTGTCTTATTCGTGCTACTCATGGTATGCATTCAACTTTATTAGTACATTTCGGTTTTTATTCCATTTCATGTATATTAGATCGTAATACTGCTAGTTATGGTAACTAATGATCTTGCCTTCATAGATATGTTTGTAAATTAATATTATTAGCAGTTAGGTGTTCGTAAGACATTTAGTTCGGAATTATTTATGTGTATGACTTTTATTTAATGGCATCCCATTTTGAAATAATGGTTAGTTGTGTATTACTTAGAAGCATAAACAATTTTCTATGTTTGATGTTTACTTTGATTATTATAGTATAGTAGTACAGGAATTAGATTTTATTTTTTTCAATTAGGAGTTAGATGTGGCAGTTGGTATTTTGAGTGCACTATAGAGGAACAACCTGAAGGATCCCACACTCGACTTGGATGGTGTCAGCAGTTGGCAAATCTACAAGCACCTCTTGGATATGATAAATTCGGATACTCATGGAGGTCTAGGTAAGGGTCATTTTATTTAACATTTGTATTCTAAATTTTAGAAAGAAAATACAGCACAGCAAACTTGGAAATGCTATGAAATTTGGGTAGTTATGATTTTAACAGTAGTATTTTTGAAGCTGTTGATATGAATAAAATCAAGATTAAAATACCTTATGTACA
>JAXCGZ010017155.1:0-102500 GCA_037179515.1 Halocaridina rubra | reverse complement strand
AGACTAGTTCATGGTTATATATAATGCTTCTAACCATTATGTCATTCTTTGTAACTGCTTGTGTTCCATACAGTCGATTTTCTAGAAAAGGTATCTGTCTTACATTTGTAGGCACAGAAATATGATTAGTCATAAACAACTTTCAGAGAGTTATTCATCTTGCCTTAGATATTTTCTGTAATCTTAACCCTATCTGCTTCAAGCCTCTGAAATATTCTGTACTGTTGATACTATGATCGTATACACAAAAGTGACCAATATTATTGATAATGAGTGATACACATCACGATTGTATGACTTAGCGAGGTTCATTGCCGGTGGCAGGCAGGCAGACACAAACATACACACACACACACACACACTCTCTCTCTCTCTCTCTCTCTCTCTCTCTCTCTCTCTCTCTCTCTCTCTCTCTCACAAAGCCACTTTTGTATCTTCTATCCCCAAGATACTCCTTCTCCAGTTCAGATTTTCTATTCTCTGATGACACTAATCTTGATTGTGGGTGTAATGCCCCATCTCCTGGTCAGGTTTCTGACTTATGTTACCTTTATCATATTGATACAAGAATTAATTTTATTTCTGACTCCTCGTCTCCAGGTTAGATTTTGGACTCATTGATGTTACTTGCATTATCTCACTATGATACGGAAATAAGTTTACTGCTAGTAACTCCCCGTCTGCTGCTGAGTCTCCTGATTCACTAATTAGACTGAGTCATGTCTCCTGTGTTTTACTTTTGTGACTCACCGTCCCCGAGTCAGTTTCTTGATGCACTTATTTGTACTTATTTTATTAAAGTGTTGTTGTTTGCCATTTTACGTGTTTTATTAATTCCCATTCGAATGGGGGTGAACACAGACAGCTTGGAGCTGGGGAATTAAGGCTGGATCCCTTATATGTCTATGACTACCTGTTTCATGGCCAGTGTTCTGATTTCCTAATAATACCTACCATATGTCCTTTTTCCGGGAAGAGTTTTATATCCATTGCTCCCCGCCTCCAAGGCAGCTAACCAATATATAGATACATATCATTTGTCTTCTTAATAAGGGAAAAAACTAGATACTCGTAGCTCACCGTCTCCAGGTAATTTTTTCTATTTCTGGAAGCTAATTCAACAGCTTGTATACAAAAAGTAGAATCACATTCTTATATATTATTTGTGTGCTTGTATGTGTTAGTGTGAAGGTAAGTCCAACAGTAGGAAGTTTTATTATGCACATTTTATGACCTTAGCAAGGTTAGAATATACAAAAGCAGAATTTATGAAGTTTTATGTTAATGCTGTTTGCTTTGGCAGGTAAGATACGTCTTACCTGTTGGTCTATCTTTTTACTTTGCCCTTCACCGTTTCTATTTGTTTCTATGTCAGTATATCTTTATCTTTCAAACTATATGTATGGAGCAGAGACTTGGAATGCATTAGAGGATGAAAGGATCAATTTGAATGTAATGGAGGTGAGGTGTCTGAGGGCATGATTGGTGTATCTAGAATAGATAGATCGAGAAATGAGGATGTAAGGCAGAGAACGGGTGTTGAAAGGAAGCTGTCGGATAGGTTAGATCAGAGTGTATTGAGTTGGTTAGGACACTTGGAAAGGAAAAGTGTTGACCGAATAGCAAAGAGTGTGGAGTGCAGAAATGATTGAAGCTAGGCCAAAAGGAAGACCTAGGATGAGATGGATGGATGGCGTGAGAAGGGCATTGAATGCACAGGAATGTCAGTGCAGCAAGTAAGAGAGCTTGCAAGTGATAGGAATGAGTGGAGGAATTTTGTGTATAGGTGACTCGGGCCAAAGTGGTTTCTTGCATCTGCTAGCTCATTTAACTGTGATGGGCAGGTATGAGGGGAGTTGCCATGTTATGAAGCGATGGAGGTAAAACAGCTGTGGCTGTCGGGTTTCATTGTAGAATATCCTTGACATTCTACCTTGTGGGTAACCCAAGCAGGGTGGAAGAGGGGGAAATGTGGCAACCCTTTATCTCCAAGGAGCTAAGAGGAGTTGAGATATGTGTAGAATGTAGATCGTAGTGCATGCTTGTTTCTTTGCTCGACAACCCCTTTACAAGAGGGAATGGTGTCATGTATATGTGTGTAATTATTCTAAATGTCTTCACTTTAATTTCAATCGTGACTTATGGAGCCTCAGAATAATGATTTCCAGGAATGAAACTTCCTCTTGAATCCTCCTGAGAAATATTTTAAAGTTCTTAATAGACATATCAATGATAATATAAGGAGGTTGCAGAGATGGCTATTCTGTAAAAACTAGCTTCACTTTAATTCCAATCAAGACTTAGGGAACCTCAGAATAGTGCTTTCCAGGGATGAAAAGTCCTCTTGAGAATTTCTTTTAAAGTTCTTAGTAGACATATCAGTGATAATATAAGCAGTTTGCAGAGATGACTATTCTGTTAAAACGGTCTTCACTTTAATTTCAGTAGTGACCTAGGAAACCTCAGAATAGCTATTTCCAGGAATGAAATGTCCTCTTGAATCCTCTTGAGAATTATTTTAATGTTCTTGGTAGGCATATCAATGATAATATACGGTAAGCAGTTTGCAGAGATGACTTCTGTTAAAACGGTCTTCGCTTTAATTCTAGTCATGACTTGGGTACCTCAAAAGTGATATCCAGGAATGAAAGTTCCTCTTGAGAATTGTATTAAAGTTCTCGATAGACATATCAATGATAATATAAGCAGTTTGTAATGAAGTGGTGGTGGTAAACCAGCTCCTGCTGTCGGGCCTCATTGTAGAATATCCTTGCCTGCCTACTTTGTGGTTGACCCAAGCAGGATAGAATGGGGGGAAGTGGCAACCCTTTATCCTCGAGGAGCTAAGATGAGTAATTGAGGTATGTGTTGCTTGTAGTGAATGGGTGTTTCTTGGCTCCGCCACATCCCCATACAAGGGTGAATGGGGTTATGTATATGTGTACTTGTTCTAATTGTCTTCACTTTAATGCTAATCGTGACTTAGGGAAGCTCAATAATTACATTTCCTGGAATGAAAGGTCTTCTTGAATCCTATTGAGAATTATTTTAAAGTTCTTGATAGGCTTATCAATGATAATATAAGCAGTTTGCAGAGGTGACTATTTTGTTAAATCTTTCTTCACTTTAATTCCAATCGTGACTCAGGGAACCTCAGAATAGTGTTTTCCAGGAATGATCGGTCCTCTTGAATCTTCTTGAATATTATTTTGAAGTTTTTGATAGGTGTATTAAAGATAATATAAGCAGTTTGCAGAGATGACTATTCTGTTAAAGCTATCTTCACTTGAAATCCAATCGTGACTCAGGGAACCTCAGAATAGTTATATCCAGGAGTGAAAGGTCCACTTGAGTCCTTCTGAGTATTTTTATAAAGTTATTAATGTCAAAATATTTTATAATACTAAAATAAACAATTTGCAAAGATAAGTGACATGTTCAAGAGAGAGAGAGAAGATTTAGTGGGAGAGAAAGTGTGCTACAATTAGCCGTGAAATTTTGAAGCTCATTCCTACATGAAAAGCATATTTTCCTCTCGTGTATGCATTTTGTATGGTACCTTCCCCCCCCCCCTACACTATGCAGTTCTCTTCTCTTGTGTGCATTTTGTAAGGTACCTTCCACCCCCCACTACACTACGAAGCACTATAGAAGTATCTTGCACTATAGAAGTATCTTTTGATGGTTATCTTCATCTTATTAACCAGTAGTTTCCCCTCTTTCTTCCTTCCATGGGGATTCCTACTAACATGCTTATATCTCTTCCCGGTTCCTCCTCTTAAGAAAAGTAATTTTGGGAGGGGAGATTGTGGTGATCTTCATCCCCCATGTTGCTACAATATGAGTGATGGGGTGAATGGGTGTGCCTTGACACAGCTACCCCTCCAACTCATGAATGCGTCTTTTGTTTGTACAGTTATATCATTATTATAGTAATTATTATTATTGTTATTATTTTGTTTATTATAATCATCATTATTGTTATTATTTTGTTTATTATAATCATCATTATTGTTATTATTATGACAACATGATCATTTTTATAATAATTACATACTATTTTAGTTACTTAGTAGGAGAAGTAGATATATATTTCCTTTACACTCTCTCTCTCTCTCTCTCTCTCTCTCTCTCTCTCTCTTTTGCAGCAGACGACAGGTATAATGTCTCCCTGTTCCCTTGAGTGTTGTAAAGGTGTAATAATTGGGGAGGAGCAGGGTACTAGGAAGCTCCTCCTTCATATTTTCATCTCTCAAAGATGTAGGACATAAGTGGAGCTCTGGCAGGAAAACTCCAGCTAGAATCCCTGCAATTTGGTATTAACCTAGTTGTTGAAGAAGTGTGAGTTAAAGGGAGAAGAATGGTAGCTTGTTTGTGTAGAAACCTATATGTGTGTGGGAACAGTGAGTGAAACTAAGGTGAAAAGGTTTATGCTTTGACTGCCAGCTGCCTTACTAGTGGCAATAAAGCCCTTGAATATTTATTATTATTATTGTTGTATCCTATCTATATACAAACCCATAATCACCTCTATGAGGTGGGTGCTGAGTCAAAGAAAAATCTTTACTCTTTGTGGAAGGAAAATACAAAGGAGGGGAATCTTAGTCTCCTCGCTCTCCTCCATTTAATTAACATTTATGACGCGCAGGTGAACGTGGAATAGGTATTCTTGCCCCCACATGGGAATTATTATTATTATTATTATTGTGAATAGTGTTATAATTATTAATGTTATTAGTATAAATGGCTGTTATGGGAAAACTCCAACCCAAATCGTAGCAATTGGGTCTTTAGATGTGCAAGGTTTTGGAACAAGTGAGAATAAGTGCAAGGGAGGATATTGATAGCATGTTTGTGAGAAAAAAGATAACCTGTTTTTACTGACTGAGATTGAGCTGAAAGAGGAAGATCTTCTGATGAATGAGTGTGTTTTTTGACTCGGCTACCCTTTTGCAATGTGAATTGAGGCCTTTTGTGTACAGGTAAATCTTATTCCTATTTAAGAGGGAGGTAGGTATCCACCTAAGTATTCCCCACTTGTTAAAGTAGACAAACAATGGACGAAGCCGATGGGAGGGAGAGAATTCTGGTTTTTATATGTCTTGTACATCTTTGGAAGTGACTGAAGGCGACAGAAGCAATATATATATATCTTGGATCTTTTGTTGCAGTAGTGGCCATTGCTGCCCTCATTAGTATATGGTGTCTCGTTTAAAAAGAACGGCACTAGCGTTTTTAATTTTATAAGGTTTATGCAATATTTATTTTCATGCAGTAGTATCATAGTGTATTATGGTTATAACTGTTTTTCTTTCTCTGCCAGGGTTACTATTCAGTCTTCCTTCAGTTACGGTTCTTTTCCTTTGCCTTCATGAACACTGAATATTCTGGCGTATTGCTTACACACCCATTACTATTCCTTTATATCTGATAATCTACAACTACCCATCTCTGTTTCTTTCCGTTAATGGTATATCTGTCTTTATTTATATCCAAACTTATTCTCGGCGCATTTGATGAACTTGCTGAGTTGACAGGAGCTTCCACACTGAAGATTTTATCTTGATGAGAGGTGGAATGCCGTGAGGGTTACTCACTTCATCACATATTAAGGGTATGTTAGAAGGTCGAATATATTTCTCGAAGCAAATAATGATTTAACGCAGCAGTGAAAATCCTTGGGCAGGTTATGAAGGTAACACCTTTATAACACGACATGGCACGTGGCGCATTAATTCATCTGGGCCCAGCTCTGAATGATATATTGCTCTCTCTCTCTCTCTCTCTCTCTCTCTCTCTCTCTCTCTCTCTCTCTCTCTCTCTCTCTCTCTCTCTCTCTCTCTCTCTCTCTCTCTCTCTCTCTCTCTCTCTCTCTAACGAGTGTGTATAGGCATTTACGCTATCTTATCTCGGCTTCTTCCCCGAACTTTTGTATCAGTGGATGAACTTGTCTGTTTAATATAAACAACTAATGTGAAATGTGCAAATTCGTAATTTTTTCTCCTCTGAATTTTGCAACCGTACATAAAATATTTTCTCTGTTGTATTAAGCATGTAATTGTTAGACCTAACAATCATTTATGTTCAGTCACAACAGAAGACCCTTGACTATTTACACTTTGGTTGACCCAGTCAGCGTGGTAGTGTAGGGGGGGGGGGGGATTTTGGCTACCCTTTATCAACAAGGAGCTTAAGGTGTGTTATCGGTGTAAATTGACTCGGCCATCTCCTTTACGAAGGGTATTGCGGCCATTTTGTATATATATATATATATATATATATATATATATATATATATATATATATATATATATATATATATATATATATATATATATAATGTGTGTAATTACCTAATTGTTCTTACGGGAAAGAGCCCCAAGCTCATTTTGTACTTAGTGATACTTGTCATACTTGTCCTTAAAACTATGGATTGACTTAGCATTAACTAAATCCTCGCTTAGCGAATTCTAATTATCAACTACTCTTACCCTAAAAAAGTACTTCCTTACATCCTGGAAAGAAGTTTTCTTACGAAGCTTCAACTATAACCTCTAGTTCTAGTGCTAACCATATCAAAATATCGATCCCTATCCACTCTGTCATAACCATGAAGGAATTTATAAACTCACCATATCCCCCCTCAATCTTCTAGATTCGAGTGATGGTAAGGCTAATTCCCTCAGCCTCATCATAACTGAGATTGCGTTTCTAGCACCAGTTTTGTGGCATGTCTTTGAACTTTTTCCAGCTTAACCACGTGCTTTTTCAAGTGAGGATTCCGGAAGGGGGCTGCATATTCAAGTTTTGGCCTCACATTGGTTACATAAATATTTCTAAACATTTTCTTGTTCATGTGCCTGAAGGCTACCCTTATATTTACTAAGAAAGCATATGCTGCCTTTACTATGCCATTTATATGTATTTCTGGAGACAAATCGGCCAGTATGTTTACTCCTATATCTCTCTCATTCTCTGTATCTTGAAGTTCTACTCCTTCCACCGAGTAGTCAAGCTTGGGCTTTCCTGCACTTGTACCCATTCTCATTACCTTACATTTTGAAGCATTGAATTTCATTAGCCACTTTTCTGACCACTCATGCAGACTATTTAGATCTTCCTAAACTTGGGTGGCTGCGGGCAGAAAATAAGGTCGCTTATGCTATTTATGTTTTTGTATTCAAAATTTTGGACCATCATTATCCTAGCTGGCTATTTGATTTAAAAACAGTCAGGGATATAAGGGGAACCAACACAAGACAGAGCAGTGAGCTCTTTATTCACAGAACAAACACAGAAGCAGGTTCAAAGATGATCACTATCAAAGGGCCAACACTCTGGAATAATATTCCAGAGCATCTTAAAAATGCATCCTCCTTCACAGCTTTCAAAGGCAAACTATATAGTTTTCTTTTGGACAAATAGTTGCTGCTCATTAAGAACTAATTATTCTCATTGTAAGGAAACAAGTATGGAAATGATGCCAATAATAACGATCCTGTATCTAGTGGCATATTTACTACTTTATTATTAACATTATTGTTAACATTTTTATTACAGAATTATTATTTTCTATGAAAGCTACATTTAATTTAACTATATGTCTAACCCTCTTATTTATTAGTTTAATTACATGTCTACTTATAAGTTACTATTAATGTTGAATAACCATTGTACAAAATGGAAATAAATGTTTTGATTTGATTTGTTTTGATTTGATCCTGAAGTTCTCTACCATTGTTCTTGTCTCTTACTTTCTTCACAATCTTTGCTTCATCTGCAAACATCTTCATAAATGAATTTACAGACTCTGGTAGATCATTTAAAGTTAAAGTTATTTACATATTCAAGGACCAAAAGTGGCCCTAAAACTGAACCCTGTGGATCTCCACTAGTAACTCTTCTCCATTCAGAAACTGACTGTCTTACTCTAACCCTCTCCCTTCCTTCTAAGTATGTTTTTATACATTTCAAGACATTTCCACCTATTCTTGCCATTGTTTGCAGCTTCTTAATAAGTCTCCCGTGTGGGACAGTGTCAAATGTTTTCTGGAAGTCTAGGAATATGCAATCTGCCCAGCCCTCTCTTTCCTGTAATATTTGGCTTACCTCATCATAAAAGTCTAATAAGTTTGTTACTGTTGATCTACCTTCTCTTAAGCCATGTTGTCTCACTGACAAAAAGTTGAAGGATTCCAAATGAATAGAGATATGTTTCCTTAGTAGTTTCTACATAACTTTGCAAACTATGCTGGTCAAGGAAACAGGTCTATAGTTTAGAGCCGTATCCCTCCTTCCCTTTGTGTGTGTGTGTGTGTGTTTTTTTTTTCAAAATATCAGGTGTTAGTAATCGCTGAAGATGTGGTAGTTATTTCGTAAAACGATATTTTTAAACTTTGATTCGTATGACTCTCTCTCTCTCTCTCTCTCTCTCTCTCTCTCTCTCTCTCTCTCTCTCTCTCCTCTCTCTCTCTCTCTCTCTCTCTCTCTCACACACACACACACACACACAGAGGAGTTTCAGTCAGTATTTACAGTAGAAAATACCCCACCCCCTCAGATTGCAGTGATAGAAGCTCAAGGGCCGGTATTAGAGAACATCAACCTTACAGCCACAGAGGTATGCAAAGCGCTGATGGATTTAGATGTTCATAAAGCTACAGGTCCTGATGACATATCCCCTCATGTGCTTAAAAAATGCGCAAACACAATATCAGTGGCACTAAGTATCATATTTAAGGAGTCACTGGAGTCGGGGGAGATTCCAAGATGCTGGAAACAAGCAAATGTGATACCTATCTTCAAAAAGGGAAGGAGGGATACGGCTCTGAACTATAGACCAGTTTCCTTGACCAGCATAGTTTGCAAAGTTATGGAGAAACTACTAAGGAAACATATCTCTCTTCACTTGGAATCCTTCAAGTTTTTGTCAGTGAGGCAACATGGCTTCAGAGAAGGTAGATCAACAGTAACAAACTTATTAGAATTTTATGATGAGGTAAGCCAAATCTTACAGGAAAGAGAGGGCTGGGCAGATTGCATATTCCTAGACTTCCAGAAAGCGTTTGACACTGTTCCACATGGGAGACTTATTAGGAAGCTGCAATCAATGGCTAGAATAGGTGGAAATGTTTTGGAATGGATAAAAACTTACTTAGAAGGAAGGGAACAGAGGGTTAGAGTAAGACACTCAGTGTCTGAATGGAGAAGAGTTAGTAGTGGAGTTCCACAGGGTTCAGTTTTAGGGCCACTTTTGTTCCTTGTATATGTAAATGACCTACCAGAGTCTGTAAATTCATTCATGAATATGTTTGCAGATGATGCAAAGATTGTGGTAGAGAACTTCAGGAGGATCTAAATAATCTGCATGAGTGGTCAGAAAAGTGGCTAATGAAATTCAATACTTCAAAATGTAAGGTAATGAGAATAGGTGCAAGTGCAAGAAGGCCCAAGCTTGACTACTCGGTGGCTGGAGTACAACTTCAAGAGACAGAAAATGAGAGAGATCTAGGAGTAAACATACTGGCAGATTTGTCTCCAGAAATACATATAAATGGCATAGTAAGGGCAGCATATGCATTCTTATCAAATGTAAGGGTAGCCTTCAGGCACATGGACAAGGAAATGTTCAGAAATATTTATGTAACCTATGTGAGGCCAAAACTCGAATATGCAGCCCCCTTTTGGAATCCGCACTTGAAAAAGCACATAGCTAAGCTTGAAAAAGTTCAAAGACATGCCACGAAACTGGTGCCAGAAATACGCAATCTCAGTTATGATGAGAGGCTGAGGGAATTAGACTTACCATCACTCGAAGCTAGAAGAGTGAGGGGGGATATGGTGACAGTCTTTAAATTCCTTCATGGTTATGATAGAGTGGATAGGGATCGATATTTTGATATGGCTGGCTCTAGAACTAGAGGTCATAGTTTGAAGCTTCGTAAGAAAACTTCTTTGCAGGATGTAAGGAAATACTTTTTCAGTGTAAGAGTAGTTGATAATTGGAATTGGCTAAGCGAGGAGGTAGTTAATGCTATCTCAATCCATAGTTTTAAGGACAGGTATGATAAGTATGACTAAGTCTAAAATGGAACCGATCAGGAGACAGGAAGATACGAGCTTTGGGCTCTTTCCCGTAAACACAATTAGGTAATCACAATTAGGTAATCACACAGAGAGTGACAAGGAGGGCCTTGATTGGCCAAGCTTCAGTCAGGTGTTGCAGATGGGTAACTTATTTTAAGCAATTTAAGTTATGAGTTTTCTGTTCCTTGCAAATATTCAATGATAAAAACATAAGCTCTTAGCAGAAATGTCTTCCTTAAAGGGACACACGCACACACACACACACACACAGTTTTTAAATTCCTCCTCGATTTGGACAGGTGATTGGGAAAGAGTCTGATATGGGTGGGTCTAGAACCATAGGTCGTTGTCTGAAGCATCATTAGGAAATTCCTTTGCAGGTTGTAAAACTACTTATCAGGTAAAAATAGATGATGATTTTAATTTGCAAAGTGAAGGAACTTAGCCCAAAATGCATTTATAGGTTTTAGATAGTGTGGGGAGTGGATTATTAGAGTGGTTAAGGTGATTAGAAGTTATGAGGTGTTGTTAATGTGGTGAGTGGATTGTTAAGAGTGGTTAAGGTGATTACGAAAAGATAATGAGGTGGCGATGAAGTGGAGAAGGTGAGTAAAGTTAATGAGGTGTAGTCAGTGTGGAAAGACAAGTAGATGCCAGATCTTTTTTAAAAAAATCTGTAGATGTACATGAAAAAATCTATAGAAATCTGTACATACCAAAATATAATCTGTAGAAAATTCTGTAGTGTTTGCAGTGCCTGATTTATAAAACTTCTGCATTCAGACGCAATTTCCGTGGATTTAAGAAATCTAAAGACAACAAAAATCAAAGCATCATCACTATCTTTCAACATTTGTATATATAGTATCGTATTTGTTGGTATAGAAACAAATATTTTACAGGTTAACCATTTCAATTTTGAATTTTTGTAGTATTTTTTAACAGGATGGATGGCTGAAAATTATAAGCAGAAAGGTATGCATGATAATGAGTTTAAACAGTATAATCAAGAGAAAATTATATGTAACAAAACATTCTTCAACCAAACGATTATATTCTTCAGACTTCAAGCAATGATCATACTCATAGTGAAAACCAAAGATAAAATTTATATATATAAATGAAACAGTGGACTGAAAATTATATTAATTTTTCTGTATATTTGTATTATTCTAATTGTAACTGAAATGGAATACAAAAGTGAAAAAAAAATTCTCCATGAATACAAATATATTGCAAATGCATAGTCTACTTTTTCTGACCATATATACTTCCAGCCCCTACTCTTTTCAACAATGGCTTTGTTACAGTAAAATCAAAGCATGATTTTCCTTTGATTAATTGCTTAGTATGAGGCAAACCTGTTAAGGTTTCAGTAGACAATCTATTTCTGGTTTTAGTTTTCATTCTGTTTATGGCAGAAAAAACTCTCTCGACAGTAGCACTTGAGTGTGGTAAACATAGCAGGCAGTGATTGCATGAACTTCGAAAGATTTGGAAACATCAAGTTATTGTCCATTTGCCTAAGAGAACTTACTTTGCTCCAAAAAAGTTCAGGTGACATATCCGGATTAACATCAAGAGTGCTTAAGGAACTAGCAAGCAACCTCCATTCTGTGTCTATGTTCTGAACATCTAATTCTATTGAATGGCCAAATGAAGTCGTCAAATCTACCAAAGATGGTATTCCTCGATCCATAACTATTTTTGGACTTAGAGCCTTCAAAGATACCATTGCTGATGAATCAAAAGGAAACCTTTTGTAAATATGAGAGGCAGCTTCCATAAAAAGCTCTAAGCAATTTTGCCTAAAATGCCTTGAGTTCTTCTACATTATACTGAGTTTCTTTTCTTATCTCAATCCCTACTTTGATACCAATATACATTTCTTTCAGAGGTTTGAAATTACTATAGTCTCTGATCCTTATGTGCTTCAGTGGAGTTTTACTAACATAACTTTCTCTGAGATAGCATTCTAAAGTCGTTTTTAGAGCTGAAGCAAATGAACTTTTCAAAATGTGTATTTGTAGTGACTCAGACTGCATTTGTTTATTCGGATTATTAAAAATAGGCAAGACAAAATCAAGAAACAACAGATACAATTTAGTCATAGGGTTACTTAGTCTCTGTAAAATTATTTCTGGACCGGTAAGTTTATCAACCAGGATAGCATTAGTAAAGTTTCAGTTCATTTTATTGTTCAAGCAGTGTGGCCACAACCATATGCAGAGAGAGCCATCTAGTTTGTGATGGATGTAACAATTTATGTGGTTTGACATTGGTGAAACTTTGAAACTCCTCAAACTCTCCCATGCGCTTAGGGCTGCAGTGGAAGTAACTATAAATGTCCATAGCTAGGTCCTCTAAAGATCGAGGTAATTTAAAATAAACATAAGATGCACACAGAACAAAGTAATGACAAATACACTTCATCACAAATAAATGTGGTATGTCTTTCTTCAGTAGTGATGACAAGGAATGGTGTGCTCCTAACATCGAGTTTGCCCCATCTGCAGCAAAACCTAGCATATTATGTTTATAAGGAATACCATGCTTATTGAAAAAGCTTACTACATGATTAAATAATGTTTCAGCAGTTGCATCTTTGAGAGGAATTAGGCCAAGGAAACAATTAAGGAAAATTTGTTTTTTCGTAAATGTTCAATAAGCTGAGAATGATCCTCCTCCCCAGTAACATTATTGATTATTGCTGTTGCTTTTGTACGGCCTAATGTTATTTTCTCTGCAATTTTAGAGTCACTACAAACAGCCTTTATCAACTTTGGTAAATGATCTGCAAGAGCCAATGGTAAGTCATATTCTGCTATAGCTGCAGCCAATCTTAGCTCACCCTTACAAACATCATCATTGAACTTTGAAACTCCTAAGGTTGTAACTTTACTCAGGAATTGCATGGCCTTTGCATTATCAATATGCTTCTGTTTTCCACAGTGGTTTTTCAAGTCAGTTTTCCCGGCTGTTAGCTTCAGATGACAGTCACAAAGAGGTACAATAAGCATATTCATCCCCCTTTGAGCTTGGTTTGAGCCAGTTTTTATACAAAGGATCGTCCTTGTATGACGGGCAGTATTTCTGGGAATATCTTTTCTTTTTCACTGTAACACTTGGTTTTGCTGCCCTTGTCTCCCCCTTCTTTATCATCATCGCCCGCTTGCACAACTAAAAAATGAAAAGAGAAGAAAAAACAAATTCGAGCCATTTCATGTTAGTCAAAATACCGAAAAAAATGCATTGCATGTATTTGCATGAAGATTGTGAGCATAGCTTTGAAATTTAAGTGGTTGTTGAAATAAATAAGTGTATCTTTTCCCGAGTGGATAAAGTGTTTGTCTCTATGTGGAAACGAAATATACTCTCGTGGTTAAGAGTCCACAAAGTAAATTAGGAAATAGTACCCAATTTCTGCTGGGTGAACAATGGTTGTTAGTTGGGGATTTGTGTTTAAATATTTTTTGCATTTATTGATGTCTATAACGTCGTATTAATTCGTTTGTTTACGTAAAAAACAGAAGGTATAGACACACCTGCTGCTGGGTGCACAGTGTCGTTTATTGCAGGAACAGTGTGTTTTACATTACATTATCCATTTACGGTTGTTAACTGAACAGTGTTGTTTAGTTGATGAATAGTGTTTTACACTGAGAATTGACGAAGCTGAATAACTGAAGGTTATTCTAATAATAATGATTATATATATATATATATATATATATATATATATATATATATATATATATATATATATATATATATATATATATATATATATATATATATATATATATATATATATATATATATATATATATATATATATATATATATATATATATATAGTGTGATTACCTAATTGTGATTACCTGATTGTGTTTACGGGAAAGAGCCCAAAGCTCGTATCTTCCCGTCTCCTGATCGGTTCCATTTTATACTTAGTGATACTTATCATACCTGTCCTTAAAACTATGGATTGAGATAGCATTAACTACCTCCTCGCTTAGCCAATTCCAATTATCAACTACTCTTACACTGAAAAAGTATTTCCTTACATCCTGCAAAGAAATTTTCTTACGAATCTTCAAACTATGACCTCTAGTTCTAGAGCCAGCCATATCAAAATATCGATCCCTATCCACTCTATCATAACCATGAAGGAATTTAAAGACTGTCACCATATCCCCCCTCACTCTTCTAGCTTCGAGTGATGGTAAGTCTAATTCCCTCAGCCTCTCATCATAACTGAGATTGCGTATTTCTGGCACCAGTTTCGTGGCATGTCTTTGAACTTTTTCAAGCTTAGCTATGTGCTTTTTCAAGTGCGGATTCCAAAAGGGGGTTGCATATTCGAGTTTTGGCCTCACATAGGTTACATAAATATTTCTGAACATTTCCTTGTCCATGTGCCTGAAGGCTACCCTTACATTTGATAAGAATTCATATGCTGCCCTTACTATGCCATTTATATGTATTTCTGGAGACAAATCTGCCAGTATGTTTACTCCTAGATCTCTCTCATTTTCTGTCTCTTGAAGTTGTACTCCAGCCACCGAGTAGTCAAGCTGTGTGTGTGTGTGTTTGTATGTATGTATATATGTGTGTATATGTATATATAAGTATATATTTAATTACTATTATTAAGAATCTCTTGTTATTACATTTTAGTCAAGTATGGACTTAATTTCCTTTTGTGGCGCTTACCGACTAACCCCGTCGGGCATTTAAGATTGATATCTCTTAATCCCATGTATATGAACCCTAGGCGAGTTTTTTGTCTCCTTCTTCAATTGATCTTCTGTTTTGCTAGTTGTATCTCTTGCCATTGTACTTTGAGAAGGTGACCAGTTTAGGTCACGAAATTAATAAGTGCTTTTTATATATATATTTTCGTTTTATTTGATGAGCTTTTCCTACCATATATATATATATATATATATATATATATATATATATATATATATATTATATATATATATATATATATATATATATATATATATATATATATATATTCTACATTAAGAACTCTGATAAATCAGGTCTTATTCGTAAATATTTATATTTTACTAACTAATATATGTGGAAGAATTTTGTAAGATTATTTTTATATGAATTTCTCTATGAGTAATAATAACGATTGATGTAAGGGCTAATTATATTACTAATAGCTGAGGGTTGTTAAGAAATGAAATTACATATTGTAAAATGTCAAGATTATTAATAATTTATAACTACTGAAAAGGTGATGTTTGAAATATATATATATATATATATATATATATATATATATATATATATATATATATATATATATATATATATATTATATATATATATATATATATATATATATATATATATATATATATATATATATATATATATATATTTTATTGCTGGTCTTACGCGAACCAGACAACTGTGATATGTTATCATATAGGCCCATTGTTTACCTATATTGATATTTATGTACATTTCTCATATTCAGTTTGTGCTGATTTTAGAGCAATAACTTTGCAAATAATAACTCAATTGAATTTCAGAAATTATTTTTTTCAGCAATAGGCTGTCAGCTTGGCTTAATCATTTCTGGGTGCTCCCCCATTATGGCTTTTTATTTTAATCCTTATTAAAATATCTTGAGGGGGATAGGCGGTAGCGGGTAGACTCGTCCCCTTTCTGGTAATTCTGTCAACCCTACAAGATATGGAATTTTCATAGAACATATTTTTTAGTCAGTGCTTATTTTCACAAACTCCATTATATATATATATATATATATATATATATATATATATATATATATATATATATATATATATATTTATATATATATATATATATATATATATATATATATATATATATATATATATATATATATATATATATATTTATATATATATATATATATATATATATATATATATATATATATATATATATATATATATATATATATATATATATATTTATATATATATATATATATATATATATATATATATATATATATATATATATATATATATATATATATATATATATACCGAGGCTGTTTCCCTTAAAAGTGGGGTAGCCGACATCAAAGAAGAAACAGTATGGGGAGCAGTTATACTCCCCTCTACTCTCCCTCCTCTATGATGCTTCACAAGAGGTTTATACAAGTGGGGGGGATTCCTAGTCCCCCCGCCCCGTCCACTTTTAGTCGCCTTTTACGACACGCAGGGAATACGGTGAGGCTATTCTTTGATATTAAGCCCGCCACACAGGACACTTGATCAATGCAGCATTCTTGACACATGCTTTCACGGCCCAAGCTCCACATCCAAACCTGGAATGATTTGAGTAAAACTAACCTATCAATGCAGCCATCCTTGGCTTATTAATATGCTTAAATTTGGCGGGTGACTCTCTCCGCAGACGAGGTCGTTGTGTCAAAGTAGCACATTATTATGTGCCAGAGGGTTCTCTTTATTCCCAAAAAGGGCCGCGGCGCCTCCTTAATATCCTTCCCTCCACCAGCAGCTGGCTTAAGCACCTAGGTGACCACGTTCGCCGGCCCCCTGTGCTCCTTATTATCGTCTTCAACCAACCGCTCAATGATGATGGGATGGCCAAGAGTGTGCCGCCGCGCCCTCGTGTGGGAAGCCTCTAGGGTTTTGCGGGAGTAATCGGCCGCCGCTGCTGCTGCCGCCTGTCTACTACAGCAGCAGCAGCAGCAAGATTTTTGGCAGGCCTTTGGCCCTCCCGACTTCTAGGTCTGGCTTCAGGGAACGCGCCACCAACGAGATTTGGGCGGCACGAACTCCCCAATACGCTCCCAAGCAGACTCGGGAGATGGATGACTAGATATATATATATATATATATATATATATATATATATATATATATATATATATATATATATATATATATATATATATATATATATATATATATATATATATAACGAAATTATTTATGAATTTAGGTTAGGTTTCGTTAGGTTAAGTACTTCATCTTCGGATAAGAAAGAGAGTTGACAAATGAAATTACTGTTAGTTGATGGAAACCATTTTTTTCAGCATTGTCATTTTCCCATTCGAATAGGGGTGGACACAGATAAGTTATGGCTGAGGGATTACGGTTGGAGTCTCTTCTTGCTCCACGTTGGGCTCGATCGCGGGTCTATCACTTGCCGAGTCGAATGCGATAGTCTAACCACTGCACTTACCTTAAATATAATCTGTGAAAGGTGGATAGAGCAGACCATCCTTTTTTTGTGCTTGGTGGAGCTCATTAGTTGAAGCTGCCATTGCCTTATTTATGACTTTTTTTTGCAAAGTCTTTAGTTTGGCATAAACATACTTTCGACCTTGGTCTAAATACCATTTGCACCTTTATTTGTGCCAAGAAAATGACGTGGCATGTATATGCAATATTTCTGACTAGGTTTACGCAAAAGTACATTTGTACTTGAGTTTACGCTTAAACGTATATATGCTTTAGCTCTCGTTGAACTAAGTTCAATAAATGACAAAACTGTAAAGTGGCGTGTTATGTATATTCACTACCTTGATTTAGATTGCACTTGAGTGTGTGTGTGTGTGGTTTACCCTGTAGAGAGAGTATGTATTTAGTTTACGTTAAGTGAAATGAATAGCTAAACTATGTAAACTAACGTGATGTATATTCAGGGTCTGTGATCTGGTTTACTTGTTATTTGTGGTTTAGGGTATTCTATTTATGAGTCGGTTTATGGTATAAAGAGTATTGTTGTTGGTTTACACGAGAGAGAGAGAGAGAGAGAGAGAGAGAGAGAGAGAGAGAGAGAGAGAGAGAGAGAGCGAGAGGAGCGGGAGAGAGAGAGAGGTACAGTATGGAATCTCCACAACGACCGTTAAGTATCTAACAGCAAAGTTGACTGTCATATTAAATAACATTCCTTATTTAGAACTTAACCAAAAGATATCAGAGGTAAATAACATTAAAGTAAATGCTAATTTTATATAAGTAGTACTGGAATTGAAGCCTTGGATTTTCCACTATTTTTTTTTTTTTAAATTAAAATACGCTACAGCAGTAATGCAAAGATTCCATATTTGCGTTTTTTTTTTAATGTTTGAGAAAAAGTGCGGTCATAAGAAGAGAAGGCAAAATAAGCTTTGAAAAGAGCTATATACTTTTTACAAGTCTCTTACAACTCGCTCTCTGTCAAGGAGACCTAGGCCCAATTTCTTAAACTGTAAACCTAGGATACCATATTGTTAGCTAGACACACAAATGAATTTCATAAACGCATCGGACGCGGTTCTGCGTATGGCTAGGATCCCGTACGGGATCCTAGCCATACACAGAACCGCGTCAGATGCGTTTATGAAATCCATTTGTGTGTCTAGCTAACTAACAATATGGCATCCTAGGTTTACACTGTTTAAGAAATCGGGCCCTATTCCATGGTTCAACAGTTTCCAAAACTGCTTCTAATTCTCTTTTGTTTTAGATATTGAATTCCTTCGTTTGCGTCAATGGCAGCTACACTTTGCAAGTATTCATTCAGTATAAATGGACAAGAAGTAGGCTCTAAACCCTATAAATTTCTGTTATCTAGTGAACTTAATACTTGTCCAAGCTCCGGGAATTCTAGCGTCAATACCTAAAATTCCACCGGTTTAGGGAAGGGTTAGTGTCTCATTTGATTTTTCATTGTAGGGCATAGCCTATCCGACTCCCATTTTAGAAGGATATTCTCATTACGGGATTCGGAACTTTTAGCCGGTATTCTCATATCTTAAAAATCACTACATGCTTTGTGGCAAAATGTTAGTTTCTCTTGAACATCAGCTTGGCATTCAACTCCTTAGCTGGATTCGAACCCATCTACATTGTTAATAGATCGTATGGCATAAGGATTTAACAACTAAGCCTCTGAAGGTTTTGGTTGGAAATTTTGAAACCTTTTGATAACTGCTGGATTAGGTAATGAACATCCCGATCTCTTGCTCTGGCATTCACAGGAGAAGTTTCCGATTTTCCTGATAGCCAAGATTGTTTCAGTTGTATTTCCATATGTACAGCGATGGCTTATTCGTATGCAGTGGGTTTGGGTTTTCGACTATGGCAAATAGGGATCTTCAATATTTGCATGTAAGACAGTGTACTTATATATATATATATATATATATATATATATATATATATATATATATATATATATATATATATATATATATATATATATATATATATATATATATATATATATATATATATATATATATATATATATATATATATATATATATATATATAGATAGATAGATAGATAGATAACTCTGTTGTCAAATTGCAGTACACTAGGTATGCAAAATTAAATTCTTTGTGGCACTGAGCCCCCTACTACAATCAAGATAAAGATAATATAAGATGGTATAAAAACATGGCCCACACAAACATATAGGCTACATACATGTATATACACATACACATTTACATATACATATCCACATACCTACCCAGTAACACACAGACACACACCAATATACAAACATGCACACCCATACACCCACACACATTATACATACACCCATAACGCCACATTAAGATATCCATCACCTTAAAAACCGATCCATCACAGTGATGTAATGGCTTATCTCATGTGTACCACTTTTAAATTTTTAAAAAGTAAAATACTCTTTGGAATGAAGGATTTTTTTATATCTATTTGTACGCTGTGCCGGCAATGCTAGCCTTCTTCCAGACCTTCAAAAAGTGTAACAGTTGTGTAGTGGATGGGTTCGATCCTGCATGATCTTTTCTTCTTGTTTTATCACTTCTTCCTGATACAGAGTGTCTAGTGGTTCAGTAACTGCCCCTAATTCCCGGCTCTTTTTAACAATTATTAAAAGCCTATTTTTGTCTTTACATGTCAATTTTCCATACCAGGTGGTTAATGAGAAACTGATTACAGATTCAATAATGGATTTATAGAACAAGCTAATTATCTTCCTACTTATGTATACATTATTTAGCACACGCATAAAATGAAGCCGTTGGTTAAATTTTTTTTACCACCAAGTCAGTATTTTTCTTTCCTTTTAGTTGATTATCTATCACATATCCCAGGTACTTATAATTACTAACTCTCTCAACGCATTCCTGATTTATTACAAATTGGTCTGGTATTACTTGTTTTTTTGTTTGTTTGTTTGTTTGTTCTGAGATCAATTAACATTTCTTTTGTCTTCTTTACATTTAGTTCCAATAAATTAATCTTACACCAATCGACAAAATAATTAACCTGTGTAATATAGTCCTCACTATCATCATTCAAAAATTTCCCCGTAATAACTGTATCATCAGCATATTTAATTATGGAACAGTTTCCGAACAAGCTTCTACAGTCGTCTGTATATAGGGTGAACAATACTGGAGATATGGCACAACCTTGGGGTGCACCAGTGTTGGTATACAGTGGCCTCTGGGTTAAGAAACTGAAAATCCACTTCAAGAGGTAACAGTTTACATCCATTCTCATCAATTTATTCAATAAGATGTGGGGTTGGATTGTACTGAATGCAGAACTGAAATCAATGAACAATAATCTTATTTGTGTGTTCTGGTTATCTACGTGTTCGCTAATATAATTCAGTAGGGTTAGACTTGCATCCTGAACACTCCTATTTGTACGGTAAGTAAAATGAAAAGGGTCAATAATGTTATTTGTGCTTTCACATAAGCGAGTTTTCAGTATGTCTTATAAACATTTCATGATATTTGATGTTAGCGCTACAGGCCTGAAATCATTAAACACTTTAGGAAAACTAATTTTGGGGATGGGTTTAATTTCTGACACTTTCCAGTTATCTGGGACAATTTCTTGGTCTATAGAAGCGTGGAAAAGTAGTTGCAACACCGGTGCCAGGTGATCCGCACAGTACTTGAGTGCCTTGGCTGGCACTCCGACTGGACCCGTGGCCTTACCAGCCCTGACGTGCTTCAGGGAACGTACTACTTGTTCATGTGATATTATTATCCTTTCATCTGTTATCGATCGAATGGCTGACATCACATTGTTCCGTTCCTCATGAAAGGCATGTCCTTCAAACCAAGCGAAAAATGAATTTATATCATTTACATACGTTACACTGTTGTCTGGTTCAGGTATATTTAATTTCTTATTATAACCGCATAAAGTTTTCAGTCCTTTCCTTGCGTCTTTCACTCGATTTGTACTATATAAGCCCTCAATCATTTCTTTGTGTGTGTGTGTGTGTGTATATATATATATATATATATATATATATATATATATATATATATATATATATATATATATATATATATATATATTATATTATATATATATATATATATATATATATATATATATATATATATATATATATATATATATATATATATATATATATATATATATATATATATATATATATATATATATATATATATATATATATATTCTGCTTTAGGTTATTATTTATATATAAAGATTTCCGTTTAAAAAGGTATTTTAAAGCTGAAATTATAAAGACGGAATACATATTCCCAAAAACAACAGCATATCCTTCTATTTTCTCACATTTTTGTATGCAGCCTAGACAAGTGTTCCTGTCACTCATAATCCTATAAAATGTTTGTGGTAAACAGTCTCAGATGAATAAATGACAGTCTCTGGATTAGTAAGTATCATACTAGGCTATCGTAATTTCACTCTCATTTAATCGTGTAGACTGGCTTTGGATAACGAAGTACTGTATTCAAGAAAGATAAAAATACTCGAGAATCTGAAAATAGTAAGTGATTTGGTAAGGGTTTGACATAAATATTTGTTTCCTTTGTAAATTGTGTGTGCGTGTCTTAATCTGACATTAAACCCGAATTAATGGCCGGGAGCACTCTCGCTGTCCGAATTTATTCTTGCATTTTAGTCCGTATTTTTGTATCCAGCATTTTTTATCTTTCTCAACAAGCATCGTTATTTATATTTGGGAAATAAGAATGGGCAATTTAAGACTTTTTTTTTGACATGGAAAACGTACATTGCAAAACGCCTGCAATAAGTGTTCCCTTCCTTGAACTGTTTCCTCTTACGACATGACTTAGTTTTCTCAAGGAGTCAAATATGCTTTCCAATTTTCTATTCTATTTTCCGAGGTCGTCGTCGAAGACTTTTATTGCTTAACTATTTAGAATATACTTTTTTCATATGCTGCTTCGACGTTTTGTAAAATCAATTTCTATGTCAAGCAATTTAGGATTTTGAGTATGGAATTTTTGAAACCCTTAAGCATTGAGATAATCAGTATGCTTCTAAAATTGTAATATTCCACGATATCATTATAGTTTGGAAGTTGTATAGTAAATATTTTATCTACCACATTATTATATAGTTTTGGGACTATAATGAAATACATCCGCACTAACCAGATATGGCTTATTTCGTAATGTCTAATGTATGTAATAAAATTCCAATTTTTATAATATATTCAATGATAGTTTTAGTGGGGACTTTAAAGCGAATGGATGCACACTGTAACTCTCGCATTTTGACGTTGAATCTTTGAGCGCCCTTAGGTTTAAAGTATTTATTGCAATTTCTGATACTGCCAGTAGTTTTTGTTGATGTCACTTGTGAAGGTTTTGACTTCCTCTTACGTCTTACCAACTTTGTACCTACATACCTCTCTCTCTCTCTTTCTCTCTCTCTCTCCTACGCAAACAAGCTAACTTAATATAAATATAGATAAAAAGAAACCACTTAACTACAACGTAAGTAATTTTCGCACTGTTTCTATACAAGTGCCTAGACTATGTTTTGTTCAGTAAAAATCTTGGCGTTTTTGTAAATTTATTGCATTATATAAGGTACAAATTAGAGATACACTAGCATCTAGGAGAAAATAATTAGAGCCCTCAAAGACAGAACCAAAAACGCAGACCATATTAAATAAATTAACGTGACATTTTGTTTAGAAAATTCTCTTCGCACTTTACGATAGCTTATTTACTTAGCTACCGCATTTACTTAAAATAGATATTTACATTCTTAAAACTGCTGTTTATGGCAGTTAGCTTTATGTACACTATACTTTTTAGTTCACTGCAAAGGATTCATTTTGTGTTAAAAAGCATCTCATTTTGTGATTTCTTTTTAAATAATTGTCCTCTTTCATTATATTTAAAGTCAGTACTTTGTTGCTTTTATTTACTCACTGAAATGAACACACACGTGTAGTCTATTTCTCTCGACATAATCACTTTTTCTTTTGTACCATTCAGAGATCAAATCATAGTAGCCATTGTTACTCTATTATAATATCGTATTCCAATGAGGATACAATATTCTCTTGCTTATATAATATACTTTAATTGAGCCTCATATATGATAGAAATATTTCTATCTTAGTTATAGTAAAACTCTCACCGTGTAATACCACAGCACGTTCTCTATACGTTTGAGTCTGTTATTAATTAAAATATGATCTATCTCACGCGCACATTATTTCCAGTATAGTAATCCTATACTTCTTATATTGCTATAGGATCAGATATTTAATCTATGTCGTTATTTATGTCTGTACATTAGTTAAAATTATTCTATCATATTGCTTACGGTAAAGCGTTGGAGTTGGGGAAGATGTAGGGAGATGATGAGGTTGGGGAGCCTGAATTTATAACACCCACGACAGAACTTGGCACAAGCCTCTCACACTCACCTTGAATTATAAGATTGGAATTTTTCTCCCAAGTACCCCACTCGTCACAAAAATAACACTATTTTTAATCAAATATTAGAGCAAAATAAAATAAAAAAACCTAGTCTTGAGTTATTTACGGGGTAGTTTTTCTTTGCTGTTTAACCTATGCAAGCGTTTACGTTTCCCCCTCCTCTCCTAATCTTTTTACATACTTATTCTCATTTTTTTATATAAATCTTTTCGTGTTCTGCAGTGTCAAGCTTTTGAAATCTATATTTGGGACTAAAGACATTCTGTACATTTTACATTTACGATAGTCACTGGCGTCACCGTATGCCAGACCGTCCAAATAAGTTTCTCTTATCTTCTCCTGACGGATTTTCGCACCGATTTGGTCCTTCCATGCAATTGTGGGCGAGGTTCTGGATAACTTTGGTCATCAACATAAAGACCCAGTTTCACTCCACAGAAGAAAAGTTTTTCCTTGAATTCGTATTTCAAGGTTCTTAACTTCAGCATAATTTCTTCCTTCATAAGGGTGTAACACATGGCGATGAGACCCATGCCAATCAGAAGGTACATGAAATTAATGATCAATTTTGTTTGACTATCCTCAGTGGCTGTTCCATAAACGCCTCCAAAACCTGGAACGAAGTCCCCGATACCTATTTTGGCTAATGACGTAAAGGAGAAGTAACAAGAATTGAGATAGGACCAACTCTCCCATTCAGCGAACATGATAGTGCCAGTGGTCATGTAAAAGATCATGACCCATATGCAAGCTGTCGAGGGAACGATGATAGCGGGTTCTTCCCATTGTCCCTCATTTAATTCTGTTTCCTCGATGTTTTTGTTCTTCGTCTTGATACACTTGTACATTGTTCTGTACAAGAACTTGAACGATTTGGCGAACACTCGTCCCATACCCATGAAATAAACTATATACAAAGGAATTCCAAGCACAGCGTATAATATGGTTGCAATTTTGCCCCAGTCCGTTCTCGGAGTCATGTGTCCGTAACCGATCATTGTAAAAACGCTTAGGCAGAACATCAAGGAGGCCGGAAAATTCCATACCTCTTCATGGGTTCTTCCGTCGTAACCATGCGTTTTAACCACAGAGACAATGCTGTTCTGAAATTGAAAGAGAGTTTCGTTCACATCTTCGTACCAGCGATCTTTATGAAGAACATTGAGATGCTCCGTATAATTCCACAACGTCTTTATGGTGTCATTATGTATGATGGATGTTTGGTTGGTCATCCATTTTTCGGGTTTCCCTTCAATAGCTATGAAAGCGAAGGCACCCATGATGGCATATGAAACTACCAAGCCTCCAACACCCACTTGTGTGCACATGAACGAAATAAACTTGCGGCAGCAGTTTTTGCATCGCGTTCTGGAATCCTGAGACGAGGATGAAGATGTACCATAGGATCGTTGCGAAGCCATGCCATGAGATCTTTGCGAAGCGCGTCCTCTTTCCGCCATGATTAAAAAACCACTTAGTTTTCTAATTTTATTTGACAGTATATGAGATCTGTGATTCACCACAACAATTGTTAGAGTACTTTTTATTTTTTTTTATTGCAGTATCACTAATATAAATATACATAGGCTCACATCGTGTTCTGTTTCTTGTTGCCACTATATGAGTATTGTTTTGCAAAAGAATTTGATAATGATCCCGTGTTTTCGTCTTTTAACTCTGCTGCACTAATAAAATGTCCTGTCATTGTCTCTTCCATACTTAGAAACCAACAAATAAATTTTTTTTAAATACTTCTGTTCACTGCGTACGGAGCGTATGTGCTTACATGCGGTTCAGATGAATATATTCAAGTGTACTAAACATCTCTTGGCCGACGCAAGCAGCGCGCCGCGCCTCTGTATGCGGTATAGCCCCGCCCAACGGGTATGTCTACCAACACATCTTCATTAACATGAGAATTTTTAATTTCGGTTTTGAACTCATTTAATCCGTGTCATCTCGTTTCGTGGATCTAAATTGCGTCTGACGAAATATTCTCTATCAGTTTATCTGCTTCACTTCCTTTCAGGGATTAGAATAAGGTTTTGTTGAATCATGAACGAATTATTATTAACAACGAAATATTCTCGAAATACCACCGCCACCCTTCACCCAAATAATTGGCTTGGTGCCACTCTCTACTACATCCTTATGCCCAGCATACAAAGTCAGCCATACTTGAGATTTTAGAGATTTACCTTGTTGCTTCAGCATGTCAGCTTTGTCCTTATTTAGCGTTTAAATGCCAGCAGATGTATCGTATAAGAGATAATAATAAAAAAAAGCGATGATATTTGGCAAGTTCCGTTATCTTTTGTCATGCTTGGGTACTAAGAAATGAACGAATTTCTTCGAAATCTTAGTTCGTGTTAATAATTTTCTCCTTTCACTCCCAAACCATTTTGCCAGGTGCCCTTCGATTTTTCACCTCCAAACTCTCTCTCTCTCTCTCTCTCTCTCTCTCTCTCTCTCTCTCTCTCTCTCTCTCTCTCTCTCACACACACACACACACACACACACACAGACGCACACACTTCAGCCCTACCTGTCTAAAGCCGAAGATAATGTCTCCCTTCTCTCGCCTTGGCTCTGAACGGGACGTACGCACAGATATGACTCATACTACACGTAAACTCCCTTCCCCACTCCTCTTATTTTCATCTCACATTTCCTTAATTTGAATAACCTATTTGTTTATCGTAACGTTTCCCTTTAGTTGTGATAATCCATGCTATTACCTGACTTCATGTTTTATATTGCGTTCTTGTGTAGTATCGCAAGATATAGCTACGATTATTCTAAGTAAGAATACAGTAACTACTACTATTACAGGAATTGTGTTCGTTCTTATTTTGTGTTCCGGGAAGCAAGTATTTCCTATTGAGAACCATACATCTACACCGAATATTTAAGCGATATCGTTAAATATATCTTATTATCCCTTCACATCTGACAGTCACAACACTCCCTATCTCTCGCAGCTCTTTGCTTTCTCATCATTCTTAGACTTCATTAAATTAGTATTTTTTTTTTATCATTCTCTTATTTCTGTCATGTAGTTAAGCTGCTGCTTATTCTTTAATGTTGTTTGGTGCCCGGGCCTGATGAGGGCAGTATTCATTTCTCCTCCCGATGTCACACTCATGAAGATGAGTTGTTGTTTTAATCATAGGTAATTGAAGGATGTTATATACATGATTGCTGCGAATTATAAGATTCAGAATACTGTGTATGTTGATTATCTCTATTCCCTATTCCGATATTTCTAATTGTGATTATTCTCTCACCTGGTGTTCACTTCATGATCATTATGTTTAGCATGTACATGCCATCTCTCTCTCTCTCTCTCTCTCTCTCTCTCTCTCTCTCTCTCTCTCTCTCTCTCTCTCTCTCTCTCAAGAAATAAGTAAATACGTATCACAACATAAAACAGGTCTTCCACAAGTAATGTACTTGAAGTAAGATAAATTACGGAACAAAATTGGAAAGGACTAGAACTAACTAGCCGAACGGGACGATGTGTGTTTTATTCCTCGTCTCTGTCCTAACACACTTCTCTGACAGAGATTTTTGAAAACGGTGACAAGAATATAAACACGTAAGCTATAATGATTAATAAGGGCATTATAAACTCGAAGTTATAATGATTAATAAGGGCATTATTAGGAAGAAGAACCACTAGAACATGTCAAACACAGAGAGATTTTGATGATGATATTAATAATAGTGATAACCAAGGTTATGTCAATCCTGATTTTCAGAACATAGTTCCTCCTAAAGTGGCAACATCATCCTCAGGTAGAAAAATAAGAATTAAGAGTAGTATCGATTATTTCTATTATTAGCTCCGCTTTTTGGAATGGAACTATTGTAGAGCCTATATATTTCATTTATATTTCCCATGTACGATATACGTTTTCATTGTAACGAATTATATAGTTTTCTTTTGTCTCAGCTGTGTTGCAAAGGGGCTAATCCTATGTTTGGTAGTTTCGTCCAGTCAATGGGTTATCTTCCGTCAGGGTGCAATTCCTGTACTTTCTATTTTGTTCAATGTTATTGTCACTGCACCAGATACTGTATTGTCCGACATCTAGATTTTATCATCTTTGAAAACTTTCTAGCAATAGCAACATCGTTTCATCAAGCCGTTCTTGTAAAAACATTCTTTCAATATTACCAGCGAAGACGGGACTCGAGAACGCTATAGGTGAAAGTTGTAGTAGGCTGTCCCATGGCATCAGCCGCCCGTTGCGATATTACAGCTGAAAGGTCGTTTGGTCTTCAATAGGACTGTTTAGGACAGTTCGATGTTAAGTCTTCCTTCAGCTACGGCTCTTTTTCTGTGCCCACATCAACACAGAATATTCTTGGATATTCGTTATACATCTCTTTTTATCCCTTAAGATCTGACAAGTCACAACACTCTCCATCTGTTTCCCTTTACTTTTTGTTTTCTTAGTGTCCAGGCCCGATGAGAGCATATTTATTTCTTTAATTTACTGAATTTTTGCCCGTCCTGGTGTCACAATCATATAAGACTTAGTCAATTATATATAATTAAACGATGAATTCTTAGTGGTACAAGTCCATTAAAATAGATTGATTTTTTTTTTAAACATAACTCATCGTTGATTCCTTTACATTTTTACATCATGAGCCTGATGTGAATACATTTGTAGAGGGTGGATTGAGAGACAGCTTTGGACATATTACAAATTTATTACTATAAGCCAGATCACAATTTATAAACCCTGCAACCAAAAGAATAAAACTTTTAACATTTGGGCAGCAAATAAATTAATATTTGTATATTTTATAGAAATGAAAATATAACTTGACAATACAATACAAAATGGGAAAAGGTCATCTATCTGCATATAATACTTAATACTTATCACTATTCAAGCACAATATCTTACTCATAAAATATTTATTTACTCACCCTGTTTGGGGTTTATCTAATATTCAAGATTATGATATTATAAATATTCCCTGCTTCTAAACATTATTCTGTCTTCTCTATCTATAGACCATGCTGCACGACATCTTATTGAAGAATAAAATGGGGGTCTAAGGAAAAGTGGGTGCTATATAGGTTCTCAGCTAACGTATTCTTGCCTGGCTTTTGTGTGAGAAAGGTCCCTCAGTGGGTTAGAAAAGGTAATGTATCTATGCTTTGCGGATGGAGATTTCAAGATTAAAATGAGGCAAGATTGAATGAAAAAGTTTGATCACAAGTAAATAAGGAAAAGTGGATGCTCGAAATTGTTTCCCTCTTATTTCACAGTAAACTCCACGAGCAAGGAAAATGAGGAGGTAGCCTTAAATTTTCTTTATCCTAGTAGTAGTAATATTAGTATTTTCTTTATCCTAGTAGTAGTAATAGTTTCAAAGAAACTATACAAATAAATGACCAAGCCGTCAATCTTTTTGAGCTAGAAGGAAATGGTTACATCATCGTTTTATATGTTAGTAGTAGTAGTAGTAGTAGTAGTGGTTGTAGTTGTTGTAGTGGTAGAAGTAGTTGCTATTCATGTAATGTTTAGTTGATGATATCATTAGCATATATATTCTCTCTCTCTCTCTCTCTCTCTCTCTCTCTCTCTCTCTCTCTCTCTCTCTCTCTCTCTCTCTCTCTCTCTCTCTCTCTCTCTCTCTCTCTAATTTATATTAATGACATGCATGAAATTTTAAGGAATTACTTTTTGGTACAATATGCTGATGACTCGCAGATTATTATATCGGGCAAAGTAAGTGAACTAAACGATTTAATAAACAGAGCACAATTAGCCCTTCAGGAAGCAAAAACATATTTTCATATGAACGGACTAAATGTAAACGAAAACAAAACGCAATGCATGTTTGTTGGGTCAAGACAACTTGTCTCACTTGTACCACCTAACACCGTAATAAATTTTGGTAACACTGCTATCATACTATCGAAATCAGTAAAAAATCTTGGATTTTTATGGATCAATATATGCTATTTGATGTTCATATTAATCATATATCTAGTAAAATTAGTGGTATACTAATGTTTTTGAATAGGATCAAGGATAGCTTTGATAAAACAACACGTGTAACAGTTGTACAGTCGCTGGTTTTGAGCATCATTAATTATTGTTTAAAAGTGTGGGGTGTAACAACCAAACAACAAGTGGAAAGAGTACAGAAATTAGAAAATTTTGCCGCCAAAGTAGCTTTCGGTGGAGCTAGAAAATATGATCACGTAACACCTATTCTTTGCGAACTTAAATGGTTGAACATGAGGTGCAAAATTACTTTTGATATATGTGTACTTGCATATAAAATTTGTAACAATCTGTTTCCTGATTGGCTGTTCGTTTTACCAACGGTGGGGAACACGATAACTAGAAATACACGTCAATCAAATGATCTTTTTATCCAGAGAACTAAAACGGATATGGGAGCTCGAAATATATTAATCAAAGCACCAACAATATATAACAGTATTCCAGAAAACATAAAGAAATCGCCTTCGTTACATATATTTAAGGAAAAACTAAAAACTTACCTCTTAAATAAATAAAAGAAATGCTTTAGACTACCGTGCATCCATATAAGCGTACATCCTACCTTAGTTTTAATAAGATGTTGACGATTCATTTTATCTCTGTACCATGTACTTTTGTAATTTTATATTTTTATGTTATCGGTTGAATTTTATGGCTTTATTATGTTCAATTTTAATACCACGTGTTTTATTATTTACGTAAATTTTTATGTTGCATTTTAAAGAATCCATTTGTCATTATTTTTATTTTCTCTTATGTATTTTTTATGCTATGCATGTTTCGTATTTGGTTTTAAAAAGTTTGCTGTAAATTTTAATTATGTTGTGATGATTTTAAAATTGCTTAACTGTTTTATCTTTGGATGTTTTAATGTTGGTTAGTCCTTTAAATATTGATGATGTGCTTGGCCCCAGAACTGGATTTTAATATTGAAGAATTCTGCATGTATTTTATACGTTGTATATACAATTCTATGTAAATAACCAATGTATATTGGAAATAAAGTTTTTGATTTGATTTGATTTGATTTGATTTGACTCTCTCTCTCTCTCTCTCTCTCTCCTCTCTCTCTCTCTCTCTCTCTCTCTCTCTCTCTGCGTATAGTATTAATATTTCTCGTCATATGCTTGCTAGCACCTGGTAGGTGTTAGATCTCGACCATTAGTGCGTATTAAGTACTTAAAGGAAATACAGGTGCTAAAGATAAGGGCTGATTCTTGACTTCATCAGTTGGTGGTTCTCTCTCTCTCTCTCTCTCTCTCTCCTCTCTCTCCTCTCCTCTCTCTCTCTCTCTCTCTCTCTCTCTCTCTCTCTCTCTCACACACACACCGCATCGTTGTTTTATGAATTTTATTGTCTTTTCGTGTATGTATCGTATATAAATGCAACTGTAAATGAAGATATCTGAACAAATATCTCATTTAATTACGACTCTATATCAGTTACATGTGCTATGATCATTCTTAACTTTGCAACAGTTTCAGTAAATGACCATTTTATAAAATACACCAATTATGAGATTGTCATTGCTGACCTTTGACCTTTCCACTGACCTTCCAATTTGAATCGTTATTGGTAAATCAAAAGGTTGAATTCTAGAGCTTTGGCAGAGTCCATAATTATTCCGTTGTGGCTACTTTAAGTAGCTGAATTTAGGAGATTATCGTGTTTTGTTTGTTTTACAAATCCCCTCCATGGCTTCTCGTGAAATTTTGTTTGCTTTAGCTTTTTCTTTTTTCAAAATCTTGTTACTTTTTGTAGTTATGTACCGCTGTATTTTTTATGTACTTAAGTACTCACTAGTGGTGGGGTGATATCGATTAGTACTTAAAACTTACAAATTTGAGAGCACTTAAGAACATAAGAACATAAGAATAGAGGACACTGCAACATGCCTACTGGCACACACGAGGCAGCTCCATTTTTGAATTGTATTTTCAGCATGTCTAACCTATTCTATTCTATTCTATATATATATATATATATATATATATATATATATATATATATATATATATATATATATATATATATATATATATATATATATATATATACAAGAAATAAATTATTCTTTGCCTTTGGAGTCGATTAATGTCATTCCATATCATATATATCCGTTATAGCGGAGGCTCTCCAAGATTCATATTTTAGTTGGTGCTTTCCGCATAAAGAAACAGATTGTTTGTGTGTAGCTGTATCTCACCTTCTACAAAGCTCTACCAGCTTTGTTACCTAAAATTATGCAAACTCGCAAGATAAATAAAAAAAATGGAAAATCTGCTCTGATTATTGCATTTTTATTCACATGGTGAATGAGTCAGTGTGAAAGTATAGGCCCATTTTTTAATCAGTACGCTATGGGTACCTTTTTCGTGATTCTAGATAGTGGATATTGGAATTATGTATCTTGAATTCGATCAAAGGGTACTTATTCCCCGGTAAGATAAGAATTGTATTGTGGTTCTTGAATATGTATATTTTTGAGTGAAAATTAGATACCTTGGTGATTCAAGACAGAGTGTCCTATCGAGTTGTTGACCTTAAAATTATTCCATAGTGTTTTTTCCGTGGGTAAAATAGTTTGCGATATTACATTTTGATTCATGAATATGTTTAGTTTTAAGTGTAAGGTAGATACCTCTTTTAGTGATTGAAGTTAGAATAATATATATATATATATATATATATATATATATATATATATATATATATATATATATATATATATATATATATATATATATATATATATATATTATATATATATATATATATATATATTAAATTTGTTTAAAAAGGTATTTATTTGTAAATAAGATAGATTTTAGTACTACGTTGTATTTATTGATTTCGTTTCTTATTTCTGAGTGAAAAATAAGTACATTTTAGTGATTCAAGATAATATAGACTATTTATATCTTAAATTTGTTCAGTAGTTTTTTCTAGATAAGGAAGGTTTTAGTGATACAGTGTGGTTCTTGATTTTCTTTTTAGTGAAAGATATAGGAGCCTCTTTTTGTGATTCAAAATACGAATGAACTATGGAGTTGTGTATCATGCATTTGTTCAATAGATACTTGGTATGGTAGCTTGTATATAACATAATGACTCTTAAGTATAATAAGTATTCATTGATTTGAAGTTGAAAAACTATTACGTTTCTGTCATTTATTTTCACTGCTATTATGACTTTGTATTTCTTGATTTTGATCGTTGCAAATTACATTTGCGATTTAAAAAATGTGTATATTTTATTACTTACATTGTCTTTCGAATTTGTTCATTGTATTATTGAAATGATTCAAGGAGTTATAGCACTGTGAGGATGCTCCAAATTAGATTTCACAGTGACGTTGTTTTTTCTAATGTTTTTTTTTCTCTAAGTATTTTTAGTAAGGTAATTCAGTGTAATTAGTACAATGACACTGATGTCAAAGATATCAGATATTACAGTGACTTTTTCCAATTTTTCACAGTAGGTAATTTTTAGTAAGCAATTCAAGATAATTAGTACTATTGGGCTTTTGCTATTAAATTAGATTTTGTGTAGGATTTTTATTAGCAATGCATAGTGATATTCAATATGGCGTGTTTTCTCTAAATATGTTAGCTTTCAGCTTCTATTTTCTATTGAATCAAGGTGCATTGCATTTTTTTCAGTCGAAGTTGTACACGTTCTACTTTACATGAAGTTAAATCTCTTTGTTCAGTGTGTGGATTACATCTTCGAATGTACTGCATACTTACCCATTTTAATTCATCCCAGTATCGATAACGTATTTCATAATACCAAAGACTTATTTAGACGAATAAAAAAATAAAAGTAGTATGTTTTTTCGAAGTCTTATTTCTTTTTCTTTTCAAGTACACACCCGTCAAGTATTAAACAAGATTCATATTTTTTTTTCTTTGAAGGAGTTTTTCTATTCATGTATACACAGTATGTTTTGAAGTAAATTTTATCTGTCATATATGATGAAATTTGTATGCTGTATTATTTTGTCTAATATATTATACAATACTCCGGAGATGAAATAAAAGAAAATATTTCTTTTAACCAAATTTATTATATTTCACTGTTCCATCTAAAGGGAAAGTGTCTTACACTGTATATTACACACACACACACACACACACACACACACACACACACACACACACACACACACACACACACACACACACACACACACATACACACACACACACACACACACACACACATATATATATATATATTAATTTAATGACTAGAATACTATATTATGTATAGTTAGAATTATTTAATTATATATTTTTGAAAGTGGACTTTGCAAATATAATATTTATTGTAATAGGTATTGAATGATGAACAATGCATGCGATTATAATTAGAAAATAAATAATTTATGAGAACTAACTTAGGGGAAAGCACACGCGAATGATTATGAGGGTGACTTGTAAGGGATTGCGTTTGTTGCTGTCAATTTACGCCTTTATTCACTGCCAAATGGTTTTACGCACCTCATTTCATCAAAAGCAAGAACAGGAGCGTCGCCTGCAAAAACGGCTGACGGAGAGCCACGTGCATATTTACACGCCAGTCCCACGGCACAAGGACACATTTCATTAATGGAGTAATCCAGACCACCGTCTGGAACGTAGCATTGGTCTCCCTCTTCAAGTCGTCTTTGGCATACCCTCTGTCCGTGACGCCTGGCACAGCACATGTCTCGAGGGCAGTCGCTCTGACTTTGGCATCTGGCACCCTCTTGTCCTCTTTGGATCTTTCCTTGGCATTTCCCAAACATGCAATGAAGACCTCGCAGGCACATTTCATCGCGTCGACAGGGTTCTTCCACGTCGACCTGATCTCTGCAGATGTGGTAGTGCTGGTCACAAAACTGACCTCGTTTGCATTCCCGGTCGTGTGGGCACAACCGCTGTTCAAACAGAAGACACATATTTAGTAAATATAAGGAAATATTATTGGACAGTAATGATGTATATTCTTTTTTATTTGTGTATTTTATATTTTTCTTTCTATAGACCACATATGATCCTCAGTTTGTTGAGCACTTGTATATAGTTTTTTTTTTTTAATGTAGTGCATTGTTTTATTGTCTCACAGCAAAAAGAAACTTAAAATTTTCGTGAGTAAAATATTAGATGTTTACACTTTAAATTTCGCCAGTTAGTCCATTGTATTAATATTTAATAGATTTATTTCTTACTTCTTTTATCTTTACTCTTTGTAATGTTTCAATATTATTGTTATCTTGAATATTGTACATGCAATATTTTGTATGACATTCATACTAAATTTAATATTCCAAAATGTTTGAGACTGCTAGATTTCATAAATCTGTCTGCTATATGTAAACTTAAGACGGTATATTCAAATACATTTATTGCGCATAACAGTAGGTAGACGGGAATACACTTAACAATAAATCATTTGTAAAAGATGAAATGGTAGTAAGTGCAGAACCATTGAAAAGAAATAAAGATTGAATATAGCAAGATAAATAAGTACACAAATAGTCTGACGTCGATGAAAGAAGAAAAAATAATGTACAAAGCTAAGAGGCATTTCTTACCACTTTGTTCGTTGTAATGATGGAAGCAGCGGCATCCTTCGGAGATTCCTCGTCAAAGACAGCAGGATGTAAAACTTTTGAAGTTCCTCTTGTATTGAGAGATGACCACAATTCTTCTTTCACTAACATTCCTTCGCCACGCTCTCTCTCGGGATTGAAAATTAGGGCAAGTCTACCACACTTACATGGTATTAGAAAACACATGGAAATAAACATTGTCGTTATAAGTGTTACCTTTGCCATTCTACTTAAAGATTTTTCTTAATTAAGTTGTTTTTAGTAAACTACACTTTACTCGATCTGTCTCTCGTTCAGAAAATGTTGATGGCTTACGATAGCTTAATCTTCTATTATTATTAACACATAGAAAATTAATACCCTTGACGAGTATTTATATCACTTCTTATTTCTACAACTTGAAGGTTACAATGACCTCGTCTGACGATGTCTGCAGATACACTTTTGAAAATATAGGTTCATTCTTGAAAAAAATAATCCTTGCAGCTAAGCTCCAACTCGCAGTTTCAAAGATATTACTTCCTTTTTCAGACTCTCCTATGAAATTGATGGGATATGAGGGTCTTTCTCTGTTTAAATAGTTGTATCCTTGTCACGTGTGGTCGAGGTCCAGATCACTTCAGCACCTGTGTTTCTTAAAACCAGCCTCTTGCCCTCAATAATCTCCTTTTCCCACTTACTTCCACAGTAAGCTCTTGATGAGGAAAGAGGTTGATCATCAGAACGTGGAGGAAAAGGGTGACCTCAAGGCTCCGAACGGTAAAACACTGACATGTACACAGAAAGAGAGAGAAATGATTAGAGTCAATCGCAAGGAAATAATTTGCATGTATATAGTTACAAACCTATATATATATATATATATATATATATATATATATATATATATATATATATATATATATATATATATATATATATATATGTTTGTAATGGCAGTTATGCATACATACATACATACATACATACATACATACATACATACATACATACATACATACATACATACATACATACATACATACATACATACATACATACATACATGCATGCATACATACATACATACATACATACATACATACATACATACATACATACATACATACATACATACATACATACATACATACATACATACATACATACATACATACATACATACATACATACATACATACATACATACATACATACATACATACATACATACATACATACATACATACATACATACATACATACATACATACATACATACATACATACATACATACATACATACATACATACATACATACATACATACATACATACATACATACATACATACATACATACATACATACATACATACATACATACATACATACATACATACATACATACATACATACATACATACATACATACATACATACATACATACATATATATATATATATATATATATATATATATATATATATATATATATATATATATATATATATATATATATATATACCTTGATTGGCTTTCTGATTTATTACAAATACACACGTAATTTAATAGCTAATCATTTTCACATACGCGTACAGTATAGTATAGCATATGTGGTGCTTTAAATATGCGTAGATGCAGTATATATGTGCACCCATGTATATTATGCAGGTGTGTTTAAGAAGCGAGTCGGATAATCTGAGCTTAGACTATAAGAAGCTGATGGGTTGCCCGCCCATTTTTTCCACCTTTAAGGGCTGACAATCATATGGGATTGAATTTAACTGTTACACTAAGTACAGATAGCGATTGATTCAGCAGTATTTATTTATATATTTGTTTATATATTTATTGTCTATAGAGGGAGGAATAGGACTGACAATTCTCCCCATACTTAACTAAGATACTGTTTCACCTTAGACACCATACTTCTGATAACATACACAATATGCATACTAACTTTGATTTAAAAACATTTTTCTTGAAAAATTATTATCACGTCACTAAAAACAAATTACAAATTGCTGATTCCTTGTCTTTTAAGGCATAGTAGAATGAACCCCCCCTCCCACCTCTTAATACTGCATCCATCTCAGATCGCCATTCTCTTTCCATCTGGATCTTTTCTTCTTGTTTGTCTCCTACCTATTTTGTTCTTTATTCTGGTCCACAACTATAGGGATTAATCCCAGCTTCTACTTAAATATTTATTTGTTTTCCATATCTCTAGGGAATGCTTTAATCTGAGATTATCCCTAAACGACAGTGTGAGGTATAAAGTTTGGTCTCCTCTCTCTCTCTCTCCTCTCTCTCTCTCTCTCTCTCTCTCTCTCTCTCTCTCTCTCTCTCTCTGTGGTGTGTAATTGCCCAATTGTGCTTACGGGAAAGAGCCCCAAGCTCATATCTTCCCGTCTCCTGATCGGTTCCATTTTGTACTTAGTAATACTTATCATACTTGCCCTTAAAACTATGGATTAAGTTAGCATTAATTACCTCCTCGCTCAGCGAATTCCAAATATCAACTACTTATACACTAAAAAAGTACTTCCTTACATTCTGCAGAGAAGTTTTCTTACGAAGCTTCAAATTATGACCCTTAGTTCTAGTGCCAGCCATATCAAAATATCGATCCCTATCCACTCTATCATAGCCATGAAAGAATTTAAAGACCGTCATCATTTCCCCCCTCAATCTCCCAGCTTCGAGTGATGGTAAGTCTAATTCCCTCAGCCTCTCATCATAGCTGAGATTGCGTATTTCTGGCACCAGTTTCGTGGTATGTCTTTGAACTTTTTCAAGCTTAACTACGTGCTTTTTCAAGGGAGGATTCCAAAAGGGGGCTGCATATTCAAGTTTTGGTCTCACATAGATTACATAAATTTTTCTGAACATTTCTTTGTCCATGTGTCTGAAGGTTACCCTTACATTTGCTTTTCCATTTGTATATTTTATAGCTATGAAAATATAACTTGACAATACAATACAAAGAGGGAAAAGGTCATTTATTTGCATATAATACTTAATACTTATCAATATACAGGCACAATATATTACTCTTAAAATATTTATTTACTCGCTCTATTTGGGGTTTATCTAATTTTCAAGATTATAGTATTATTAATATTCCCTGGCTCTAAACATTATTCTATCTTCTCTATCTATAGACCATGCTGCACGACATCTTATTGAAGAATAAAATGGCGGGCTTACTCATCATAACATAAACGAAAATAGCTGAGACAAAAGAAAACTAAACAATTCGTTACAAAGAAAACGTATATAGTACATGGAAAATAGAAATTAAATATATATTCTCTACACATTTCATTCACTATATCAGTAAGTTTTTGGGCTTGATACAGTATTAATTTAAGTCACACCATAATACTTTTTGGGTCTGACATAGTATTAGTCAAGCGATTTAATCACGCGATTTTATCAGTATGACTTAAAAACTACAAATACTGTAATTTATCATAAAATTGGTATTACACCCTAAAAACATTTAATATAACAAAGATGGTAAATAACGTAAAGGATATAAGAAAGTTCATATATATATATATATATATATATATATATATATATATATATATATATATATATATATATATATATATATATATATATATATATATATATATATATATATATATATATATATATATATATATATATAATAATAATAATAATAATAATAATAATAATAATAATAATAATAATAATGAGAATATAAGCAATTACTCGGAATAAGTTTTTTTTAGTATCTCCGTTTTCTATGTTACGAGCTCTTGTTTAAAGAAAACGTCTCATGGTATGATGTGGGGAACTCGTACAACTTAAGAAGCGCTTTACATTCGATTATATAAACATTACCAAGGCCATTTTTTAAAGTAATTCTCTCTCTCTCTCTCTCTCTCTCTCTCTCTCTCTCTCTCTCTCTCTCTCTCTCTCTCTCTCTCTCTCTCTCTCTCTCTCTCTCTCTCTCTCTCTCTCTCTCTCTCTCTCATTTTAAAATCACAATTAAAATAGAATGAAAAAAAATATATTATTCTTACCAAAATCTCTGATAAAATGGGATGTTAAGTTCACCATATCATGTTTCCATTAAAGTTTACGTTAAGGACTATATTTTCTGCTAAGGGCTAAGACGGTGCCTTCTTTATTCACAGAACAAACACAGAAGCAGGTTCACAGATGATCACTATTAAAGGGCCAACACTCTGGAATAATATTTCAGAGCGTCTTAAAAATGCATCCTCCTTCACAGCTTTCAAAGGCAAACTATATAGTTTTCTTTTGGACAAATAGTTGCTGCTCGTTAAGAACTAATTATTCTCATTGTAAGGAAAACAAATATGGAAATGATGCCGATAATAACGATCCTGTATCTAGTGTTATTATTACTACTTTATTATTAACATTATTGTTAACATTTTTATTACATCATTATTATTTTCTATAAAAGCTACATTTAATTTAACTATATGTATTACCCTCTTATTTATTAGTTTAATTACATGTCTATTTATAAGTTACTATTACTATTAGAATAACCATTATACAAAATGGAAATAAATGTTTGTTTGTTTGTTTGTTCTAAGGTCTCTATTTTGGCTATCATGACCCTTACCCTGAGTGAACCCCCTATCTGTAAATTTATTCTTGAATATATTCGTAGATAATACAAAGATTTTGAAAGAAGTGAGAGACGAGAACAATGGTAGAGAACTTCGGGAAGCCCTAAATAGTTTGCACGAGTGGTCAGAAGAGTGGCTAATGAAATTCAACACTTCAAAATATAAGGTAATGATTGATTGATTAGGATGGGATAGGATAGGTGGGGGAAAAACAGTGACAGCATCGAGTGAACTCTCTTAGCCCTATTCAGGGTGTCATCACTGAGGAGAGGGGGATATAGGATGGGAAGGATTGGGGGGGATAAGCACGAAAATTAAAGAAGGAAGAGATAAATAGAGAGGGGCAGACCCTCGTGCTAAGTTTTGGTTTAAATTTATAATTCTAACTGCGGCCTAATATGACTCCTTTTGGTTATTGTTTAAAAGTTTGTATACTTGAAGAGTACTGCTATTATTTGGTTAATTATTATAAATGCTATATACACACCGACACCTACATACTTGTGCTCCTATATTAATTTTATATATCAATACACACACACACACACACACACACACACACACATACACGCGTATACATTTGCTCCTTCTTCTTCTTTTTTTTTTTTTTTTTTTTTTTTTTTTAGTAAAGAAGAAAAAAGAGATTTAGTAGTAGAGAAAGTGCAGAAATGACTTTTTTTTTTCTTTTTGAATCAAGTTTGTTTATATTTTGATAGTATTTGTTAAGAAAAGTTCAGTGGGAGAGATAGATCAGAATGGTTAATTATTTACATACTATTTACTAATTATATATACACTATTTACACACTATTTAGCTAAAGTAAGTTAAAGTTAATGTTACGATTGAGGTTTTGGTTTTGGTTTCCTCTTGCATATATGGGAGCAGGTGGGTTTCCCGATAGTAATGGGGAAATTCTTCTCCACCAGGAATGATCATTATTTTCATTATTGTTTAGATTACGTGATTCTTCTATTAATTCTGGGTAATGAGAACAGGTACAAGTGAGAGAAGGCCCAAGTATGGATACCCAATAAATAGCAGAGCAGAACTTCAAGAGACAGAGAATGAGAGTGATCTCGGAATAAACGTATTGCCAGATATGTCTCCAGAAATGCATTATAAATGCCACAATGAGAGCTATATATGCTTACTTAGCAAAAGTAAGGGTAACCATTAGACACATGGACAAAGAAATGTTCAGATATATATATATATATATATATATATATATATATATATATATATATATATATATATATATATATATATATATATATATATATATATATATATATATATATGAATCATTTTTTACCCCGACCGGGACTCGAACCTAGGACTTATGATTACTAAGTCAAGGCGCTACCACTACACCACAGAAGGTTAAAAGGAACCCAACCTTATAGCTTATATCTGCTATACTTAGGAATGAACGCATTCTAACTGAATGCCACTATGTTCATATTACAGATTCCCCAACCTCACTCGTGGCTTCATTTTAGCATTTAATTCAATTCCCAGTCTCATTCGGGCCATGAAATTATCAAATAAGCACATTACATATGTGAAAACATGAATCATTTTTTACCCCGACCGGGACTCGAACCTAGGACTTATGATTACTAAGTCAAGGCGCTACCACTACACCACAGAAGGTTAAAAGGAACCCAACCTTATAGCTTATATCTGCTATACTTAGGAATGAACGCATTCTAACTGAATGCCACTATGTTCATATTACAGATTCCCCAACCTCACTAGTGGTAGCGCCTTGACTTAGTAATCATAAGTCCTAGGTTCGAGTCCCGGTCGGGGTAAAAAATGATTCATGTTTTCACATATGTAATGTGCTTATTTGATAATTTCATGGCCCGAATGAGACTGGGAATTGAATTAAATGCTAAAATGAAGCCACGAGTGAGGTTGGGGAATCTGTAATATGAACATAGTGGCATTCAGTTAGAATGCGTTCATTCCTAAGTATAGCAGATATAAGCTATAAGGTTGGGTTCCTTTTAACCTTCTGTGGTGTAGTGGTAGCGCCTTGACTTAGTAATCATAAGTCCTAGGTTCGAGTCCCGGTCGGGGTAAAAAAAAAAAATGATTCATGTTTTCACATATGTAATGTGCTTATATATATATATATATATATATATATATATATATATATATATATATATATATATATATATATATATATCCCCCCAAAAAAATCCCCCCCCAAAAATTCCCCCCCAAAAATAAAAAAAAATCCAAAAAAGAAAATTCCAAAAAAAATTGAAAAAAAAAAAAATTCCCCCCCAAAAAATTCCGAAAAATAAATTCTCAAGCAAAATAAAAAAAAAAATAAAAAAAAAAATAAAAAAAAAATTCAAAAAAAATTTCCAAAAAAAAAAAATTCCAAAAAAAATTCCAAAAAAATTCCAAATAAAAATTCCGAAAAAAAATTCAAAACAAAAATTCCAAAAAATTATCCCCAAAAAAGTAAAAAAAAACATTAAAAAAAAACATTCCCATTAAAAAAAATAAAAAAAAAAATTCCAAAGAAAAAATTCCAAAAAAAAAAATTCCCAAAAAAATTCCAAAATAAAAAATTCCAAAATTAAATATTCAAAAAAAAAATTCCAAAAAAAAATCCAAACAAAAATCCAAAAAAAAAAATCCCAAAAAAAAATTCCAAAAAAAATTCCAAAACAGAAATTCCAAAAAAATAAAAAAAGAAAATTCAAAAAAAAATTCCAAACAAAAAAAAATCGAAAAAAAAAAAAAAAAATCCAGAAATAAAATTCCAAAAAAAAGTTCCAAAAAAAAAATAAAAAAAAATTCCCCCCAAAAATTCCTCCCAAAAAAAAATTCCAAAAAAAAATTTAAAAAAAATTCCAAAAAAAAAATTAAAACAAATTCTAAAATAAAAAATTCCAAAAACAAAAATTCCAAAAAAATAAGAAAAAGAAAAATAAGAAAAATAAAAATAAAAATAATTTAAAAAAATAAGAAAGAAAAATTAGAAAATGAAAATAAATAGAAATATATATAAATATAGAATATATATATATATATATATATATATATATATATATATATATATATATATATATATATATATATATATATATATATATATATATATATATATATATATATATATATATATATATATATATATATATATATATATATATATATATATATATATATATATATATATATATATATATATATATATGGTTAATGAACAACTTGTAGCTAGTGAAATCTTTGCTCAATTATAAATTTAATGTTAAAACTTATAGAATTTGTGAATTTGTAATCATTTTTTAATGATTTTTAAATGGAATTAATTGCATATACTCATAGACATATATAAATATTGTACTTATTCTAAATGTACAATGAAAATTCTTTGTAAATTTTGTATAAAGTATATTTTCCATGTATGCATTAGTGTAAATTCCAATTATAAAAAGTGTATATGATATTTCAATGTTTGATGCATGAATATTTTTGTACAAATAAAATTCTCTTCCATAACCTATTGTCAGATATGAATTAATCCTTACTCCAATTTATTGAATAAATTTTTACATAGAAAAAATTTATAATTTCTCAGTTTTGCTTTTACGATTTTAAGACAAAATATTGGCACATATTTTAACTTGCAAATATTAAATGTTTACTTTTACTCCCAATAAAATAACCTAAATATACTAATTTCTACAACTTTCCCTTGATAAATGAAAATCTATAAAACCTTGCTTTGTTTCCATTGAGTTTTTTAAATTTAGGCCTAGAATGACCTTTGAAAGCTATCTAAACTACTGAAATAAATTAAATCAGGTGTTTTAAGTCGTGTGTTAACCACACGAAAATCTATTTACCAAGTCCTCGAGAATTACTCTAGTAAACCCCTCTGAACTCTTAATGTAATGAGAAAGAAATTGCTTCTAAAAAAATTTTGATGAAAAATTTTGGCATTCAACAAACTATAAAATGAATCATATTACCAAACAAAAATTTAAAAAAAAAATTCCAAAAAAAATTCCCCCCAAAAAAATTCCCCAAAAAAATTCCAAAAAAATAAATAAAAAAAACATTCCCCAAAAAAACGTTACCAAAAAAAATTTCCAAAAACAAATTCCAAAAAAAAATTCCAAAGAAATAAATTCCAAAAAATTCTCAAAAAAAATCCAAAATAAAAAATTCCAAAATAAAAAATTCCAAAAAAAAAAAAAAAAAAATTAAAAAAAAAAAATTCTCAAAAAATTCCCCCCCAAAAAAATTCCCCCCCAAAAAATTAAAAAAAAAAAAAACTTCCCCAAAAAAATTCAAAAAAAAAATTCAAAAAAAAATTTAAAAAAAAAAATTCCAAAAAAAATTCCCCCCAAAAAATTTACAAAAAAGAATTTGCAATAAAAATAAAAAAAAAATTCCCCCCCAAAAAATTCCCCCAAAAAACTCACCCTGTCAAAAAAATTTCCAAAATCTAAATTCCAAAAAATAAATTCCAAAAAATAAATTCCCAAAAAAATTCCCCAAAAAAATTCCCCCCAAAATTAAAAAATTTCCCCAAAAGAAATTCCCCCCTAAAAATTCAAAAAAAAAATTCAAAAAAAAAATTTCAAAAAAAAAATTCCATAAAGTCCAAACAAAAAATTCCAAAAAAAATTAAAAAAAAAAATAAAATAAAAAAAATTCCAAAAAAAATTCCAAAAAAAAAAAAAAAAAATTCCCCCCAAAAAATTCAAAAAACAAATTTAAAAAAACATTTAAAAAAAAAATTCCGAAAAAATTTCAAAAAAAATTGCAAAAAAAAATTAAAAAAAAATTAAAAAAAAAATTTAAAAAAAAATTCAAAAAAGAAATTCCAAAAAAAAAATTCCAAAAAAATAAAAAAAAGATTCGAAAAAATTCAAAAAAAAAATTCCTAAAAAATAATTCCCAAAAAAATTCAAAAAAAATTTCTCAAAAAATTCCCCCCCAAAAATTCCCCCCAAAAAAATTCACAAAAAAAATTAAAAAAAAACTTCCCCAAAAAAATTCAAAAAAAAAATTCAAAAAAAAATTTCAAAAAAAAAAATTCCAAAAAAAATTCCCCCCAAAAAATTCACAAAAAAGAATTTGCAATAAAAATAAAAAAAAAATTCCCCCCAAAAAATTCCCAAAAAATCACCGTCAAAAAAATTTCCAAAATCTAAATTCCAAAAAAATTCCCCCAAAAATTCCCAAAAAAATTCCCCCCCAAATTAAAAAATTTCCCCAAAAGAAATTCCCCCCCTAAAAATAAAAAAAAAAAAAAATTCAAAAAAAAAAATTCCAAAAAAAATTCCATAAATAAAGTCCAAACAAAAAATTCCAAAAAAAATTAAAAAAAAAAAAAAAATAATTCCAAAAAAAATTCCAAAAAAAAAAAAAAAAAAAATCCCCCCCAAAATAAAAATAAAAAATAAAAAAAAAATTTCAAAAAAAAATTCCAAAAAAATTTCAAAAGAAATTGCAAAAAAAAATTAAAAAAAAAATAAAAAAAAATAAAATAAAATTCCAAAAAAAATTCCAAAAAAAAATTCCCAAAAAATTAAAAAAAAAAGAATCGAAAAAATTCCAAAAAAAAATTCCTAAAAAATAATTCCCAAAACAATTCAAAAAAATAAAATATTCAAAAAAAATTTCAAAAAAATTCAAAAAAAAAATGAAAAAAAATCAAAATAAAATTCAAAAAGAAAAAAGAAAAAAATTCCAAAAAAAAATTCCAAAAAATTCAAAAAAAATATAAAAAAACAAATTCAAGAAAAAATTCCAAAAAAAAAAAAAAAAAATTCCCCCAAAAAATAGCACAAAAAATTCCAAAAAAAAAAAAATTTCCCCCCAAACAAAATTCCAAAAAAAAAAAAAAAATTAAAAAAAATATTTAAAAAAAAAAAAAAATTCCCCCCCAAAATTGCCCCCCCAAAATTCCCCCACCAAAAAATTCCCCACAAAAAATTCCAAACAAAAATTCCAAAAAAAATTCCTAACAAAATATAAAAAAAAACAATTCAAAAAAAAAAATTCCCCAAAAAGAAATTCCCCCAAAAAATTCCCCTCAAAAAATTCCCCCCAAAAATGAAAAAAATTTCCAAAATAAATTCCAAAAAATAAATTCCCCAAAAAATTCCCCAAAAAAATTCCCCCCCAAAATTATAAAATTTCCCCAAAAGAAATTCTCCCCCTAAAAATTCAAAAAAAAAATCCCAAAAAAATTTCCTAAAAAAAATTCCGTCCAAAAAAAAAAAATTCCAAAACAAATTCAAAAAAATAAAAAAAAAATTCCAAAAAAAAATCCAAAATAAACAAATAAAAAAAAAATCCCCCCAAAAAATAAAAAAATAAAAAATTCAAAAAAAAAAAATTTAAAAAAAAAATTCCAAAAAAATTTCAGATACAATTGCAAAAAAAAAATAAAAAAAAAATAAAAAAATAAATTCCTAAAAAATTCCAAAAGAAAAATTCGAAAAAATTCAAAAAAAAATTCCAAAAAAATAATTCCCCAAAAAATTCAAAAAAAAAAAATTTCAAAAAAAAATTCAAAAAAATTCCAAAAAAAAAATAAAAAAAATAAAAAAAAAATTCAAATAGAAAAAGTAAAAAAATTCAAAAAAAAAATTCTAAAAAAAATTCCAAAAAATTAAAGAAAAAAATATTAAAAAAAAAATTTCCAAAAAAAATAAAAAAAAAAAAAAAAAAAAAATTTCCAGAAAAAAAAAAATAATTCAAAAACAAAATTCCCCCAAAAAATAGCAAAAAAAATTCCAAAAAAATAAAATTTCCCCCCAAAAAAAATAAAAAAAAAAAAAAAAAAAAAAAAAAAAAAAAAAAAAAAAAAATTAAAAAAAAAAAAATTCCCCCCAAAAATTGCCCCCCAAAAATTCCCCCCCAAAAAATTCCCCCAAAAAATTCAAAAAAAAAATTCCAAATAAATTCGTAACAAAATTTAAAAAAAACAATTCCAAAAAAAAATTCCCCCCAAAAATTAAAAAATTTCCCCAAAAGGAATTCCCCCCTAAAAATTAAAAAAAAAAAAAAATCCAAAAATAATTTCCTAAAAAAAAATTCCATGTCCAAAAAAAAAAATTCAAAAAAAAAATTCAAAAAAATAAAAAAAAAATTCCAAAAAAAATTTCCAAAATAAACAAGTAAAAAAAAAATCCCCCCAAAAAATTAAAAAAAAAAATTAAAAAAAAAAAATTAAAAAAAAAAATTCCAAAAAATTTCAAAAACAATTGAAAAAAAAAATAAAAAAAAAATTCCTAAAAAATTCCAAAAAAAAAATCGAAAAAATTCCAAAAAAATAATTCCCCAAAAAATTAAAAAAAAAAAATTTCAAAAAAAAAAAATTCAAAAAAATTTAAAAAAAAAAAAAAATACAAAAAATTCAAATAGAAAAAGTAAAAAAATTCCAATAAAAAAATTCTAAAAAAAAATTCCAAAAAATTAAAAAAAAAAAATATATAAAAAAATTTCCAAAAAAAATCCAAAAAAAAATAAAAAATAAAATTCCAAAAAAAATAAAAAAAAACATTCAAAAACAAAATTTCACAAAAAAAATTAAAAAAAAAATCCCCCCCCAAAAAAAAATTTCAAAAAAAAATTCCCAAAAAAAATTTCCAAAAAAAATTCCAAAAATATTTCCAAAATAAAAATTACTAAAAAATTCCCAGAAAAATTCCCCCCCCCAAACAAAATTGCAAATAAAAAATTCAAAAAAAAATTCCCATAAAAAAATTCCCCAAAAAAATTCCTCAAAAAAAATTCCCCCTAAAATTTACCCCAAAAAATACCCCAAAAACATTTCCCCAAAAAATAAAATTAATCATATTACCAAACAAAAATTCCAAAAGAAAAATTCCAAAAAAAATCCCCCCCAAAAAATTCCAAAAAAAATTCCAAAAAATTAAATAAAAAAAAATTCCAAAAAAAGCTACCAAAAAAATTTCCAAAAAAAATTCCAAAAAAATATCCAAAATAAAAATTCCAAAAAAATTCCCCCAAAAAAATTCCAAAAAAAAAAAAAAATTGCAAACAAAAAATTCCAAAAAAAATCCCATAAAAAAATTCCCCAAAAAAATTCCTCAAAAAAAATTCCCCCAAAAATTTACCCCCAAAAATACCCCAAAAAACATTTCTCCAAAAAATAAAATGAATCATATTACTAAACAAAAATTCCTAAAGAAAAATTCCAAAAAAAAAATTCCCCCCCCAAAAATTCCCCCCCAAAATTCCAAAAAATAAATTAAAAAAATCATTCAAAAAAAAAGTTACCAAAAAAATTTCCTAAAACAAATTCCAAGAAAAAATTCCAAAGAAATAAATTCCAAAAAATTCTCAAAAATAAATCCAAAATAAAAAATTCCAAAATAACAAATTCCAAAAAAATGAAAAAAAAATTCCAAAAAAAAAATTTCAAAAAATTCCCCCCAAAAATTCCCCCCCAAAAAATTCACAAAAAAAAAATAAAAAAAATTCCCCCCAAACAATTCCAAAAAAAATTTCAAAAAAAAATTTCAAAAAAAAATATTCCAAAAAAAATTTCCCCCAAAAAACTAAAAAAAAAAGAATTTGCAATAAAAAAAAAATATACATTCCAAAAAATAAATTCCCAAAAAATTTCCCCCAAAAAAATTCCCCCCAAAATTAAAAAATTTCCCCAAAAGAAATTCCCAACCTAAAAATTAAAAAAAAAATCCAAAAAAAAATTCCAAAAAAAAAATTCCAGTCCAAAAAAAAAAAAATCCCAAAAATATTCAAAAAAATAAAAAATAAAAAATTCCAAAAAAAATTCCAAGAAAACAAGTCAAAAAAAATCCCCCCCAAAAAATTCAAAAAAAAAATTTCAAAAAAAAAAATTTCAAAAAAAAATTCCAAAAAAATTTCAAAAACATTTAAAAAAAAATAAAAAAAAATAAAAAAAATTAAAAACAAAATTCCAAAAAAGAATTCCAAAAAAATTCCAAAAAAAAAAATCGAAAAAATTCCAAAAAAAAAATCCAAAAAAATAATTCCCAAAAAAATTCCAAAAAAAAAAAAAAAAAAATCAAAAAAATTCCAAAAAAATGAAAAAAAAAATCCAAAAAATATTCAAATAGAAAAACAAAAATTCCAAAAAAAATTCCAAAAAATTCCAACAAAAAAAAAAAAATATTCTAAAAAAAATTCAAAAAAAAATTCCCCCCAAAAATTGTAAAAAAAATTCTAAAAAAAAATTTCCAAAAAAAAAATATAAAAAAACTAAAAAAAAACAAAAAATATTCCAAAAAAATAAAAAAAAATAAAAAAAATAAAAATTCCAAAAACAATTTCCAAAAAAACAAGTAAAAAAAAATCCCCCCAAAAAAATTAAAAAAAAAAATTTCACAAAAAAAATTTTCAAAAAAAAATTCCCAAAAATTTCAAAAACAATTGAAAAAAAAAATATAAAAAAAAATTAAAAAAAGAAATTAAAAAAAAATTCAAAAAAAAAATTCCAAAAACATTCATAAAAAAAAAAATCGAAAAAAATTATTCCCAAAAAAATTCCAAAAAGAAAATAAAAAAAAAAGTTCATAAAAATTCGAAAAAAAATGAAAAAAAAAAATAAAAAAAAAATTCAAATAGAAAAAATACAAAAATTCCAAAAAAAATCCAAAAAATTCCAACAAAAAATAAAAAAAATATTCAAGAAAAAATTCCAAAAAAAAATTCCCCCAAAAAATTGCAAAAAAAATAAAAAAAAAAAATGTCCAAAAAAAAATTCCAAAAAAAAAATAAAAAAAAAATTAAAAAAAAAAAAAAAAAAAAATTCCAAAAAAAAAATTCCTTTTTGAAATTTTTTTTTGGAATTTTTTTTTTATTTTTTGTTTTGAATTTTTTTTTTTTTTATTTTTTGGAATTTTTTTTGGACTTATTTTTATTTTTTTTGCAAAAAAATTTTTTTTTTGCAAAAAAAATTCCACAACAAAAATATTCGAAAAAAAATAAAAAAACAAAATTCCAAAAAAAAAACATTCCAAAAAAATTCCCCCCCAAAAAAATAAAAAAAAAATTCCAAAAATAAAATTCCACAAAAAAGTTCCAAAAAAAAAATTTCACAAAATATTCAAAAAAAAAAAAATCCAAAATAATTCCCAAAAACAAAATTCAAAAAAAAAACCGAAAAATTCCAAATAAAAAATTCAAAAAAAAAATTCCCATTAAAAAATTCCCCAAAAAATTCCTCTAAGAAATTTCCCCCCAAAAATTACCCCAAAAAATACCCCAAAAAAATTTCCACAAAAAATAAAAAAAAATACCCCCCAAAAATTCCCCCAAAAAATCTCCCAAAAAAAATTCCCCCCATAAAATTCCGAAAAAAAATTCCCCCCAAAAAATTCCTTCAAAAAAAATTCCCCTCCCAAAAGATTCTCCAAAAAACAATAAAAAAGAAAAATTCCAAAATAAATAAAATTCCAAAAAAAAGTTCCCAAAAAAATTACAAAAAAATTCCAAAAAAAATTCCAAAATAATTCCCAAAAAGAAAATTCCAAAAAAAATCCAAAAAAATTCCAAATAGAAAATTCCAATAAAAATTCTTAGAAAAAAATTCCCCCCCAAAATTACCCCAAAAAATACCCCCCAAAAAAATTTCCCCAAAAAATAAAAAAAGAAATCCCCCCAAAAAATCTCCCCAAAAAATCTCCCCAAAAAAATTACCCCCAAAAAATTCCGAAAAAAAAATTCCCCCAAAAAAATTCTTCAAAAAAATTCCCCCCCAAAAATTCCCCAACAAAATAAAAAAAAAATCTAAAAAAAATCCCCCCAAAAAATTCCCCCCCCAAAAATTCCCCTAAAAAATTCCCCCAAAAAAATTCCTAAAGAAAAATTCCCCCCCAAAAAAACTAAAAAAGAAATTAAAACAAAAATTCAAAAACAAATTCCAAAAAATAAATTCCAAAGAAAATTCCCTCCCCAAAATTCCCCCCCAAATAAATTCCCCCCAAAAATTCCCCCCCAAAAAATTCCTAACCTAACCTAACTTAACCTAACCTAACCTAACCTAACCTAACCTAACTTAACTTAACCTAACCTAACCTAACCTAATGTAACCTAACCTAACCTAACCTAACCTAACTTAACCTAACCTAACCTAACCTAACTTAGCCAAACCTAACCTAACCTAACTTAACCTAACCTAACCTAACTTAACCTAACCTAACCTAACCATACCTAACCTAACCTAACTTAACCTAACCTTACCTAACCTAACCTAACTTAACCTAACCTAACCTAACCTAACCTAACCTAACCTAACTTAACCTAACCTAACCTAACCTAACTTAACCTGACCAAACCTAACCTAACCTAACCTAACCTAACCTAACTTAGCCTAACCTAACCTAACCTAACCTAACTTAACCTAACCTAACCTAACCTAACCTAACCTAACCTAACTTAACCTAACCTAACCTAACCTAACTTAACCTAACCAAACCTAACCTAACCTAACTTAACCTAACCTAACCAAACCTAACCTAACCTAACCTAACTTAACCTAACCTAACCTAACCTGACCTAACCTAACCTAACCTAACCTAACCTAACCAAACCTAACCTAACCTAACCTAACCTAACCTAACTTAACCTAACCTAACCTAACCTAACCTAACCTAACTTAACCTAACCTAACCTAACCTAGCCTAACCTAACCTAACCCAACCTAACCTAACCTAATGTAACCTAACCCAACCTAACCTAACCTGACCTAACCTAACCTACCTAACCTAACCTAACCTAACCTAACCTAACCCAACCCAACCCAACCTAACCTAACCTAACCTAACCTAACCTATAACCTAACCTAACCTAGCCTAACCTAACCTAACCTAACCTAACCCAACCCCCTCCTAACCTAACCTAACCTAACCTAACCTAACCTAACCTAACCTAGGTTAGGTTAGGTTAAGTTAGGTTAGGTTAGGTAAGGTTAAGTTAGGTTGGGTTAGGTTAGGTTAGGTAAGGTTAGGTTAGGTTAGGTTAAGTTAGGTTAGGTTAGGTTAGGTTTGGTTAGGTTAAGTTAGGTTAGGTTAGGTTAGGTTAGGTTAGGTTAGGTTAGGTTTGGTTAGGTTAAGTTAGGTTAGGTTAGGTTTGGTTAGGTTAGGTTAAGTTAGGTTAGGTTAGGTTAGGTTAGGTTAGGTTAAGTTAGGTTAGGTTAGGTTAGGTTTGGTTAGGTTAATATAGGTTAGGTTAGGTTAGGCTAGGTTAGGTTAGGTTAAGTTAGGTTAGGTTAGGTTAGGTTAGGGATGGGTTAGGTTTGGTTAGGTTGGGTTAGGTTAGGTTAGGTAAGGTTAGGTTAGGTTAGGTTAGGTTAGGTTATGTTGGGTTGGGTTAGGTTAGGTTAGGTTAGGTTAGGTTAGGTTGGGTTAGGTTGGGTTGGGTTAGGTTGGCTTGGGTTAGGTTGGGTTAGGTTAGGTTAGGTTGAGTTAGGTTAGGTTGGGTTAGAATAGGTTTGGTTAGGTAGTTTGGTTAGCTTCACTAAAAATCCCTAGTAATCTCGAATAATCAATAGAAAATCCCTAAAAATCTCTAAAAATACCTAAAAATTACAAACAATTAATAAAAATTACAAAAAATCACTAAAAACTCAAGAAACCACTAAAAATCCATAAAAATTCCCTAAAAAATACCTAAAAATCATTAAAAATCCTGAAATATCCCATACATTCCATTAAAAGTCCTAAAAATCCTTAAAAATCTCTAAAAATCCCTAAAAATCCCTAAAAATCCTTAAAAATTCCTAACAATTCAAAAAATATCTAAAACTAAATAAAAGAAAATCCATACAAATCTCTTAAAATCAATAAAAATAACTAAAAATCCATGAAAAATAAAAAAAATAAAAAAAAATCCACGAAAAACACCAAAAATCAATAGAAATTAATATAAATATATAATAATCTAAAATCTCTATTAATCACTAAAATTCATTAAACCCTAAAACAATCTAAAAGTCCTTAAAAGTCCATACAAATCTTAAAAAATCTCTAAAAATCCCTAAAACTCATTAAAAATCCCTATAAATCGCTAAAAATTCTTAAAAATACATTAAAATTATTAAAAAAACACTAAAAATCTCTAAAAATCCCAAAAAATCTCTAAAATTTAAAAAAAAATCCTTAAAAAATCCAAAAAATTCCTAAAAATTTAAAAAAATCCTTGAAAATCTCTAAAGATCCATAAAATTCCCCTGAAAAATCCCTACAAATCAACAAATATTCCAAAAAATCCCCAAAAATCCATGAAAATTTATTAATAATACATAGAAATCCCTGAAAAAATCCATAAACATCTTTAAAACTTACTTTACAAATTTTAATGGATTTTTAGGTATTTGCATGGATTTTTACAGATATTTGGTATTTTTTATGAATTTTTAGGGATATTAAGAATTTTTTTGAGAGATTTTTAGTGATTTTTTTTTTTTAGAAATTTTCAAGGATTTTTAATTTTTTTAAGGATTTTTAGAAAAATTTAGAGATTTTTAAGGAGTTTTAGAGAATTTTAGTGATTATTAGTTGATTTTAGTGATTTTTAGAGATTTTGATAAATTTTTATAGATTTTTAAGGATTTCTAGAGATTTTAAGGGATCTTTAGCAAATTTTAGGGATTTTTAGAGATTTTTAAAGAATTTTATGTATTTTTTTGGAATTTCTTTTAAATTTTGGTAATATCTAAAGATTTTTTTAGATATCTTTATGGATTTTTTTCCAATTTTCATTTATTTGTAGGGATTTTAAGTAATTTTTAAAGATGTTTATGGATTTTTTAGGGATTTCCATGGATTATTAATGATTTTTTTGGATTGTATGGGATTTTCAGGAATTTTGATTTATTTGTAGGGATTTTTCTTTGGAATTTTATGGAATTTTTGGGATTTTTAGAGATTTTTAAGGAATTTTTTGAATATTTATGAATTTTTAGGAGTTTTTAAGGATTTTTAGAAAATTTTATGGGATTCTTAGAGATTTTTAGAGATTTTTTAAGATTTTTAATGGATTTTTAGGGATTTGCATGGATTTTTACAGATTTTTGGTATTTTTTATGAATTTTTAAGAATATTAGGGATTTTTTAGAGATTTTTTTTTTTTTAGAAATTTTTATTGGTTTTTATAAATTTTAAAGGATTTTTAGGAAAATTTAGGAATTTTTCGTTATTTACAGGGATTTTTCAGGAGTTTTAGAAAATTTTAGGGATTATTAGTTGAACTTAGCGATTTTTAGAGATTTTTACCATTTCTTTATAGGTCTTTAAGGATTTCTAGAGATTTAAAGGTATTTTTAGTGAATTTTAGGGATATTTAGAGATTTTTCAAGATTTTTTTGGATTTTGTTAGGAATTTCTATGCATTTTTGGTAATATCTAATGATTTTTAGAGATTTTTTATGGATTTTTTCGAATTTTAACTTATTTCTAGTGATTTTAAGTAATTTTTAAAGATGTGTATGGATATTTTAATGATTTCTATGGATTATTAATGAATTTTTATGGATTATTGGGGAATTTTAGGAATTTTTATTGATTTGTAGGGATTTTTCAGGGAAATTGCATGGATTTTTAGGGATTTTTATAGATTTTTAAAGAATTTTTTGAATTTTGCGGTATTTTTAGGGAGTTTTATGGATTTTAATGTTTTTTTTAACGATTTTTAGCGATTTATTGGGATTTTTAATGAGTTCTAGTGATTTTTTGTGATTTTTAGAGATTTTTATGGACTTTTAATGATTTTTAGATTTTCTTAGGATTTTACTGAATTTTTGTGATTTTTAGAGATTTTAGGATATTTATATATATATTTTTATAAATTTCTATGTTTCTTTTGTGATTTTTAGGGATTTTTAGATTTTTTGGATTTTTTAGGAATTTTCATGGATTTTTAGTTATTTTTATTGATCTTAAGAGATTTTAACCTAACCTAGCCTAACCTAACCTAACTTAACCTAACCTAGCTTAACCTAACCTAACCTAACCTAACCTAGCTTAACCTAACCTAACCTAACCTAACCTAACCTAACTTAACCTAACCCAACCTAACCTAACCTAACCTAACCTAACTTAACCTAACCTAACCTAACCTAACCTAACTTAACCGAACCTAACCTAACCTAACCTAGCCTAACTTAACCTAACCAAACCTAACCTAACCTAACTTAACCTAACCTAACCAAACCTAACCTAACCTAACCTAACCTAACCTAACTTAACCTAACCTAACCTAACCTAACTTAGCCTAACCTAATTTAACCTAACCTAACCTAACCTAACCTAACCTAACTTAACCTAACTTACCTACCTAACCTAACCTACCAACCTAACCTCTAACCTAACCTAACCTAACTTAACCTAACCTAACCTAACCTAACCTAACCCAGCCTAACCTAACCTAACTTAGCCTAACCTAACCTAACCTAACCTAACTTAACTTAACCTAACCTAAACTAACCTAATGTAACTTAACCTAACCTAACCAAACCTAACCTAACTTAACTTAACCTAACCTAACCTAACCTAACCTAACCTAACTTAACCTAACCTAACCTAACCTAACTTAACCTAGCCTAACCCTAACCTAACCTAACATAACTTAACCTAACCTAACCTAACTTGACCTAACCTAACCTAACTTAACCTAACCAAACCTAACCTAACTTAACCTAACCTAGCTTAACCTAACCTAACCTAACCTAACCTAACCTAACTTAACCTAACCTAACCTAACCTAACCTAACCTAACTTATCCTAACCTAACCTAACCTAACCTAACCTAACTTAACCTAACCTAACCTAACCTAACCTAAACCAACCCAATCTAACCTAACTTAACCTAACCTAACCCATCCTAACCTAACCTAACCTAACCTAACCTAACTTAACCTAACCTAACCTACCACCTAACCCAACTTAACCTAACCTAACCTAACTTAACCTAACTTAACCTAACCTAACCCAACCTAACCTAATTTAACCTAACCTAACCTAACCCAACCCAACCTAACCTAACCTAACCTAACCCAACCTAACCTAATTTAACCTAACCTAACCTAGCCTAGCCTAACCTAACCTAACATAACCTAACCTAACCTAACCTAACCTAACCTAACCTACCTAACCTAACCTAACCTAACCTAACCCAACACAACCCAACCTAACCTAACCTAACCTAACCTAACCTATAACCTATTACCTAACCTAGCCTAGCCTAACCTAACCTAACCTAACCCCCCCTAACCTAACCTAACCTAACCTAACCTAGGCTAGGTTAGGTTAGGTTTGGTTAGGTTAGGTTAGGTTAGGTTAGGTTAGGTTAGGTTAGGTTAGGTTTGGTTAGGTTAAGTTAGGTTAGGTTAGGTTAGGTTAGGTTAGGTAAGGTTAGGTTAGGTTAGGTTAGGTTAAGGTTAGGTTAGGTTAGGTTAGGTTAGGTTAGGTTAAGTTAGGTTAGGTTAGGTTAGGTTAGGTTAGGAGTTAGGTTAGGTTATGTTAGGTTAGGTTAGGTTAAGCTAGGTTAGGTTAGGTTAGGTTAGGTTAGGTTTGGTTAGGTTAAGTTAGGTTAGGTTAGGTTAGGTTAGGTTAAGTTAGGTTAGGTTAGGTTAGGTTAAGTTAGGTTAGGTTAGGTTAGGGATGGGTTAGGATAGGTTAGGTTGGGTTAGGTTAGGTTAGGTAAGGTTAGGTTAGGTTGGGTTTGGTTAGGTTAGGTTAGGTTCAGTTAGGTTAGGTTAGGTTAGGTTGGGTTGGGTTAGGTTAGGTTAGGTTAGGTTGGGTTAGGTTGGGTTGGGTTAGGTTAGGTTAGGTTAGGTTGAGTTAGGTTAGGTTAGGTTGGGTTAGGTTAGGTTAGGTTAGGTTAGGTTAGGTTAGGTAGTTGGGTTAACTTCACTAAAAATCCCTAGTAATCACGAATAATCAATACAAAATCCCTAAAAATCTCTAAAAATACCTAAAAATTACAAACAATTAATAAAAATTACTAAAAATCACTAAAAACTCAAGAAACCACTAAAAATCCATAAAAATTCCCTAAAAAATACCTAAAAATCATTAAAAATCCTGAAATATCCCATACATTCCATTAAAAGTCCTAAAAATCCTTAAAAATCTCTAAAAATCCCTACAAATCCCTAAAAATCCTTAAAAATTCCTAACAATTCAAAAAATATCTAAAACTCCATAAAAGAAAATCCATACAAATCTCTTAAAATCATTAAAAATAACTAAAAATCCATGAAAAATCCAAAAAAAAAAATATATATATAAAAATCCACGAAAAACACCCAAAATCAATAGAAATTAATATAAATATATAATAATCTAAAATCTCTATGAATCACTAAAATTCATTAAACCCTAAAATAATCTAAAAGTCCTTAAAAGTCCATACAAATCTCAAAAAATCTCTAAAAATCCCTAAAACTCATTAAAAATACCTATAAATCGCTAAAAATTCTTAAAAATACATTAAAATCCTTAAAAAAACACTAAAAATCTCTAAAAATCCATAAAAATCTCTAAAATTTAAAAAAAAATCCTTAAAAAATCCAAAAATTCATAAAAATTCAAAAAAATCCTTGAAAATCTCTAAAGATCCATAAAATTCCCCTGAAAAATCCTTACAAATTAACAAATATTCCAAAAAATCCCCAAAAATCCATGAAAATTTATTAATAATACTTAGAAATCCCTGAAAAAATCCATAAACATCTTTAAAAATTACTTAAAGAATTTTAATGGATTTTTAGGTATTTGCATGGATTTTTACAGATATTTGGTATTTTTTATGAATTTTTAGGGATATTAAGAATTTTTTTGAGAGATTTTTAGTGATTTTTTTTGAAATTTTCAAGGATTTTTAATTTTTTTAAGGATTTTTAGAAAAATTTAGAGATTTTTAAGGAGTTTTAGAGAATTTTAGGGATTATTAGTTGATTTTTAGTGATTTTTAGAGATTTTGACAAATTTTTATAGATTTTTAAGGATTTCTAGAGATTTTAAGGGATTTTTAGCAAATTTTAGGGATTTTTAGAGATTTTTAAAGAATTTTATGTATTTTTTTTGGAATTTCTTTTAATTTTTGGTAATATCTAAAGATTTTTTTAGATATCTTTATGGATTTTTTTCCAATTTTCATTTATTTGTAGGGATTTTAAGTAATTTTTAAAGATGTTTATGGATTTTTTAGGGATTTCCATGGATTATTAATTATTTTTTTTGGATTTTATGGGATTTTCAGGAATTTTAATTTATTTGTAGGGATTTTTCTTTGGAATTTTATGGAATTTTTGGGATTTTTAGAGATTTTTAAGGAATTTTTTTGAATATTTATGAATTTCTAGGAGTTTTTAAGGATTTTTAGAAAATTTTATGGGATTCTTAGAGATTTTTAGAGATTTTTTAAGATTTTTAATGGATTTTTAGGGATTTGCATGGATATTTACAGATTTTTGGTATTTTGTATGAATTTTTAGGAATATTAAGGATTTTTTAGAGATTTGTTTTTAGAAATTTTTATTGTTTTTTTATAAATTTTAAGGATTTTTAGAAAAATTTAGGAATTTTTCGTTATTTACAGGGATTTTTCAGGAGTTTTAGAAAATTTTAGGGATTATTAGTTGAATTTAGCGATTTTTAGAGATTTTTACCATTTCTTTATAGGTATTTAAGGATTTCTAGAGATTTTAAAGTATTGTTAGTGAATTTTAGGGATATTTAGAGATTTTTATGGATTTTGTTAGGAATTTTTATGCATTTTTGGTAATATCTAATGATTTTTAGAGATTTTTATGGATTTTTTCGAATTTTAATTTATTTCTAGTGATTTTAAGTAATTTTTAAAGATGTGTATGGATATTTTAATGATTTCTATGGATTATTAATGAATTTTTATGGATTATTGGGGAATTTTAGGAATTTTTATTGATTTGTAGGGATTTTTCAGGGAAATTGTATGGATTTTTAGGGATTTTTATAGATTTTTAAAGAATTTTTTGAATTTTTCGGGAATTTTAGGTATTTTTATGGATTTTAATGTATTTTTAACGATTTTTAGCGATTCATTGAGATTTTTAATGAGTTCTAGGGATTTTTTGAGATTTTTGGAGATTTTTATGGACTTTTAATGATAAATAGACTTTCTTAGGATTTTAGTGAATTTTAGTGATTTTTAGAGATTTTAGGATATATTTTTATTAATTTCTATTTTTTTTGTGATTTTTAGGGATTTTTAGATTTTTTTGATTTTTTAGGAATTTTCATGGATTTTTAGTTATTTTTATTGATCTTAAGAGATTTTAACCTAACCTAACCTAACCTAACCTAACCTAACTTAACCTAACCTAACCTAACCTAACCTAACTTAACCTAACCTAACCTAACCTAACCTAACATAACCTAACTTAACCTAACCTAACCTAACCTAACCTAACTTAACCTAACCTAACCTAACCTAACCTAACCTAACATAACTTAACCTAACCTAACCTAACCTAAATTAACCTAACCTAACCTAACCAAACCTAACCTAACCTAACTTAACCTAACCTAACCTAACCTAACCTAACCTAGCTTAACCTAATCAAACTTAACCTAACCTAACTTAACCTAACCTAACCTAACCTAACCTAACTTAACCTAACCTAACCTAACCTAACCTAACTTAACCTAACCTAAACTAACCTAACCTAACCTAACTTAATCTAACCTAACCTAACCTAACCTAACCTAACTTAACCTAACCTAACCTAGCCTAACCTAACTTAACCTAACCTAACCTAACCTAACCTAACCTAACTTAACCTAACCTAACCTAACCTAACCTAACCTAACTTAACCTAACCTAACCTAACCTAACCTAACCAAACTTAACCTAACCTAACCTAACCTAACCTAACCTAACCAAACCTAACTTAACCTAACCTAACCTAACCTAACCTAACCTAACTTAACCTAACCTAACCTAACCTAACCTAACTTAACCTAACCAAACCTAACTTAACCTAACCTAACCTAACCTAACCTAACTTACCCTAACCTAACCTAACTTAACCTAACCTAACCTAACCTAACCTAACTTAACCTAACCTAACCTAACCTAACTTAACCTAACATAACCTAACCTAACCTAACCTAACCTAACCTAACTTAACCTAACCTAACCAAACCTAACCTAACCTAACTTAACCTAACCTAACCTAACTTAACCTAACCAAACCTAACCTAACCTAACTTAACCTAACCTAACCTAACCAAACCTAACCTAACCTAACCTAACCTAACCTAACCTAACCTAACTTAACCTGACCAAACCAAACCTAACCTAACCTAACCTAACCTAACTTAACCTAACTTAACCTAACCTAACCTAACCTAACCTACCTTAACCTAACCTAACCTAACCTAACCTAACCTAACTTAACCTAACCTAACCTAACCTAACCTGAGAGATTTTTAGTGATTTTTTTAGAAATTTTCAAGGATTTTTAATTTTTTTAAGGATTTTTAGAAAAATTTAGAGAGTTTTAAGGAGTTTTAGAGAATTTTAGGGATTATTAGTTGATTTTAGTGATTTTTAGAGATTTTGACAAATTTTTATAGATTTTTAAGGATTTCTAGAGATTTTAAGGGATTTTTAGCAAATTTTAGGGATTTTAAGAGATTTTTAAAGAATTTTATGTATTTTTTTGGAATTTCTTTTAATTTTTGGTAATATCTAAAGATTTTTTTTAAATATCTTTATGGATTTTTTTCCAATTTTCATTTATTTGTAGGGATTTTAAGTAATTTTTAAAGATGTTTATGGATTTTTTAGGGATTTCCATGGATTATTAATGATTTTTTTGGATTTTATGGGATTTTCAGGAATTTTAATTTATTTGTAGGGATTTTTCTTTAGAATTTTATGGAATTTTTGGGATTTTTAGAGATTTTTAAGGAAATTTTTTGAATATTTATGAATTTTTAGGAGTTTTTAAGGATTTTTAGAAAATTTTATGGGATTCTTAGAGATTTTTAGAGATTTTTTAAGATTTTTAATGGATTTTTAGGGATTTGCATGGATTTTTACAGATTTTTGGTATTTTGTATGAATTTTTAGGAATATTAAGGATTTTTTAGATTTTTTTTTTTTTAGAAATTTTTATTGGTTTTTATAAATTTTTAAGGATTTTTAAGAAAAATTTAGGAATTTTTCGTTATTTACAGGGATTTTTCAGGAGTTTTAGAAAATTTTAGGGATTATTAGTTGAATTTAGCGATTTTTAGAGATTTTTACCATTTCTTTATAGGTCTTTAAGGATTTCTAGAGATTTTAAGGTATTTTTAGTGAATTATAGGGATATTTAGAGATTTTTAAAGATTTTTATGGATTTTGTTAGGAATTTCTATGCATTTTTGGTAATATCTAATGATTTTTAGAGATTTTTATTTCAAGTGATTTTAAGTAATTTTTAAAATAAAAAAAAATAATTCCAAAAACAAATTCCAAAAAAAATTCCACAACAAAAAAATTCGAAAAAAATAAAAAAAAAAATTCCAAAAAAAACATTCCAAAAAACAAATTCCAAAAAAAAATTAAAAAAAAAATTCCAAAAATAAAATTCCACAAAAAAGTTCCAAAAAAAAAATTTCACAAAATATTCAAAAAAAAAAATTCCAAAATAATTCCCAAAAACAAAATTCCAAAAAAAATCCAAAAAAATTCCAAATAAAAAATTCAAAAAAAAAATTCCCATAAAAAAATTCCCCAAAAAATTCCTTCAAAAAAAATTCCCCCCCCAAAAGATTCCCCAAAAAACAATAAAAAAGAAAAATTCCAAAATAAATAAAATTCCAAAAAAAGTTCCCCAAAAAATTACAAAAAAAATTCAAAAAAAAAATCCAAAATAATTCCCAAAAAGAAAATTCCAAAAAAATAATCCAAAAAAAATTCCAAATAAAAAATTCCAATAAAAATTCTTAGAAAAAAATCCCCCCCAAAATTACCCCAAAAAATACCCCCCAAAAAAATTTCCCCAAAAAATAAAAAAAAATCCCCCCAAAAAATCTCCCAAAAAATCTCCCAAAAAAAATTACCCCAAAAAAATTCCGAAAAAAAATTCTTCAAAAAAAATTCCCCAACAAAATAAAAAACACAAAAATATATATATAAATATCCTAAAATCTCTAAAAATCACAAAAAATCAGTAAAATTCCCAAAAAAATTCCCCCCCCAAAAAAAAATTCAAAAAAAAAAAATTTAAAAAAAAAAATTTTCAAAAAAAAATTCCAAAAAAATTTCAAAAACAATTGCAAAAAAAAAAATTCAAAAAAAAATTAAAAAAACATTTAAAAAAAAATTCCAAAAAATAATTCCAAAAAAATTCCAAAAAAAAAATCGAAAAAATTCCAAAAAAAATCCAAAAAAATAATTCCCAAAAAAATTCCAAAAAAAAAAATCAAAAAAATCCAAAAAAATTGAAAAAAAAAATCCAAAAAAAAATTCAAACAGAAAAAATACAAAAATTCCAAAAAAAAATCCAAAAAATTCCAACCAAAAAAAAAAAAATATTCAAAAAAAAAATTCAAAAAAAAAAATTTCCCCCAAATATTGCAAAAAAAATTCTAAAAAAATAATTCCAAAAACAATTAAAAAAAAACAAAACAAAAAAACTAAAAAAAAATTCAAAAAAAAATTCAAAAAAATAAAAGAAATAAAAATTCCAAAAAAAATTTCCAAAAAAAACAAGTAAAAAAAAATCCCCCCCCAAAAATTCAAACCTAACTTAACCTAACCTAACCTAACCAAACCTAACCTAACCTAAGTTAACCTAACCTAACTTAACCTAATCAAACTTAGCCTAACCTAACCTAACCTAACCTAACCTAACCTTACTTAACCTAACCTAACCTAACCTAACCAAACCTAACTTAACCTAACCTAACCAAACCTAACCTAACCTAAATTAACCTAACCTAACCTAACTTAACCTAACCTAACCTAACCTAACCTAACTTAACCTAACCTAACCTAACCTATCCTAACCTAACATAACCTAACCTAACTTAACCTAACCTAACCTAACTTAACCTAACCTAACCTAACCTAACCTAACCTAACATAGCCTAACCTAACCTAACCTAACTTAACCTAACCTAATCTAACCTAACCTTACCTAACATAACTTAACCTAACCTAACCTAACCTAACTTAACCTAACCTAACCTAACCTAACCTAACCTAACTTAACCTAACCTAACCTAGCCTAACCTAACCTAACCTAACCTAACCTAACTTAACCTAACCTAACCTAACCTAACTTAACCTAACCTAACCCAACTTAACCTAACCTAACCTAACCTAACCTAACCTAACTTAACCTAATCAAACTTAACCTAACCTAACCTAACCTAACCTAACCTAACCTAACCTAACCGTACTTAACCTAACCTAACCTAACCTAACCTAACCTAACTTAACCTAACCTAACCTAACCTAACCTAATTAACCTAACCTAACCTAACCTAACCTAACTTAACCTAACTTAACCTAACCTAACCTAACCTAACTTAGCCTAACCTAACCTAACCTAACCAAACCTAACTTAACCTAACCTAATCTAACCTAACCTAACTTAACTTAACCTAACCTAACCTAACCTAACTAACCTAACCTAACCTAACCTAACTTAACCTAACCTAACCTAACCTAACCTAACCTAACCTAACTTAACCTAACCTAACCTAACCTAACCTAACTTACCCTAACCTAACCTAACTTAACCTAACCTAACCTAACCTAACCTAACTTAACCTAACCTAACCTAACCTAACCTAACTTAACCTAACCTAACCTAACCTAACCTAACCTAACTTAACCGAACCTAACCTAACCTAACCTAACCTAACCTAACCTAACATAACTTAACCTAACCTAACCTAACCTAACCTAACCTAACCTAACTTAACCTAACCTAACCTTACTTAACCTAACCTAACCTAACCTAACCTAACCTAACTTAACCTAATCTAACCTAACCTAACCTAACCTAACTTAACCTAACTTAACCTAACCTAACTTAACCTAACCTAACCTAACCTAACCTAACCTTACCTAACATAACTTAACTTAACCTAACCTAACCTAACCTAGCCCAACTTAACCTAACCTAACGTAACCTAACCTAACCTAACTTAACCTAACTTAACCTAACCTAACCTAACCTAACTTAACCTAACCTAACCTAACCTAACCTAACCTAACCTAACCTAACTTAACCTAACCTAACCTAACCAAGCCTAACCTAACCTAACCTAACCTAACCTAACCTAACCTAACTTAACCTAATCAAACTTAACCTAACCTAACCTAACCTAACCTAACCTAACCTAACCTTACTTAACCTAACCTAACCTAACCTAACTTAACCTAACCTAACCTAACCTAACCTAACTTAACCTAACCTAACCTAACCTAACCTAACCTAATTAACCTAACCTAACCTAACCTAACCTAACCTAACCTAACCTAGCTTAACCTAACCTAACCTAACCTAACTTAACCTAACCTAACCTAACCTAACCTAACCTAACTTAACCTAACCTAACCTAACCTAACCTAACTTAACCTAACCTAACCTAACCTAACCTAACTTAACTTAACCCAGCCTAACCTAACCTAACATAACCTAACCTAACCTAACTTAACCTAACCTAACTTAACCTAACCTAACCTAACCTAACCTAACTTAACCTAACCTATCCTAACTTAACCTAACCTAACCTAACCTAACCTAACTTACCCTAACCTAACTTAACCTAACCTAACCTAACCTAACCTAACCTAACTTAACCTAACCTAACCTAACCGAACCTAACTTAACCTAACCTAACCTAACCTAACCTAACCTAACTTAACCTAACATAACCTAACCTAACCTAACCTAACCTAACCTAACTTAACCTAACCTAACCAAACCTAACCTAGCCTAACTTAACCTAACCTAACCTAACTTAACCTAACCTAACTTAACCTAACCTAACCTAACCTAACCTAACCTAACTTAACCTAACCTATCCTAACCTAACCTAACCTAACTTAACCTAACCTAACCTAACCTAACCTAACCTAACTTAACCTAACTTAACCTAACCTAACCTAACCTAACCTAACTTAACCTAACCTAACCTAACCTAACCTAACTTAACCTAACCTAACCTAACCTAACCTGAGAGATTTTTAGTGATTTTTTTAGAAATTTTCAAGGATTTTTAATTTTTTTAAGGATTTTTAGAAAAATTTAGAGATTTTTAAGGAGTTTTAGAGAATTTTAGGGATTATTAGTTGATTTTAGTGATTTTTAGAGATTTTGACAAATTTTTATAGATTTTTAAGGATTCCTAGAGATTTTAAGGGATTTTTAGCAAATTTTAGGGATTTTAAGAGATTTTTAAAGAATTTTATGTATTTTTTTGGAATTTCTTTTAATTTTTGGTAATATCTAAAGATTTTTTTTAAATATCTTTATGGATTTTTTTCCAATTTTCATTTATTTGTAGGGATTTTAAGTAATTTTTAAAGAATTTTATGGATTTTTTAGGGATTTCCATGGATTATTAATGATTTTTTTGGATTTTATGGGATTTTCAGGAATTTTAATTTATTTGTAGGGATTTTTCTTTGGAATTTTATGGAATTTTTGGGATTTTTAGAGATTTTTAAGGAATTTTTTTGAATATTTTTGAATTTTTAGGAGTTTTTAAGGATTTTTAGAAAATTTTATGGGATTCTTAGAGATTTTTAGAGATTTTTTAAGATTTTTAATGGATTTTTAGGGATTTGCATGGATTTTTACAGATTTTTGGTATTTTGTATGAATTTTTAGGAATATTAAGGATTTTTTAGAGATTTTTTTTTTTTTTAGAAATTTTTATTGGTTTTTATAAATTTTTAAGGATTTTTAGAAAAATTTAGGAATTTTTCGTTATTTACAGGGATTTTTCAGTTTTAGAAAATTTTAGGGATTATTAGTTGAATTTAGCGATTTTTAGAGATTTTTACCATTTCTTTATAGGGCTTTAAGGATTTCTAGAGATTTTAAGGTATTTTTAGTGAATTATAGGGATATTTAGAGATTTTTAAAGATTTTTATGGATTTTGTTAGGAATTTCTATGCATTTTTGGTAATATCTAATGATTTTTAGAGATTTTTATTTCTAGTGATTTTAAGTAATTTTTAAAGATGTGTATGGATTTTTTAATGATTTCTATGGATTATTAATGAATTTTTATGGATCATTGGGGAATTTTAGGAATTTTTATTGATTTGTAGGGATTTTTCAGGGAAATTTTATGGATTTTTAGGGATTTTTATAGATTTTTAAAGAATTTTTTGAATTTTTCGGGATTTTTAGGGATTTTTATGGATTTTAATCCAAAAAATTCCAACAAAAAATAAAGAAAATATTCAAGAAAAAATTCCAAAAAAAAATTCCCCCCAAAAATTGCAAAAAAAATTCAAAAAAAAATTTTCCAAAAAAAAAATTAAAAAAAAAAAAAAAATTTCAAAAAAAAAAAAAAAATTCCAAAAACAAATTCCAAAAACAAATTCCAAAAAAAATTCTACAAAAAAATTCGAAAAAAAAAAAATCCAAAAAAAACATTCCAAAAAACAAATTCCAAAAAAAAATAAAAAAAAAAATTTCAAAAATAAAATTCCACAAAAAAGTTCCAAAAAAAAATTTAGCAAAATATTCAAAAAAAAAAAATTCCAAAATAATTCCCAAAAACAAAATTCCAAAAAAAATCCAAAAAATTCCAAATAAAAAATTCAAAAAAAAATTCCCATAAAAAAATTCCCCAAAAAATTCCTTAAAAAAAATTCCCCCCCAAAAGATTCCCCAAAAAACAATAAAAAAGAAAAATTCCAAAATAAATAAAATTCCAAAAAAAAGTTCCCAAAAAAATTACAAAAAAAATTCTAAAAAAAATTCCAAAATAATTCCCAAAAAGAAAATTCCAAAAAAAAAAATCCAAAAAAAATTCCAAATAAAACATTCCAATAAAAATTCTTAGAAAAAAATTCCCCCCAAAAATTACCCCAAAAAATACCCCCCAAAAAAATTTCCCCAAAAAATAAAAAAAAATCCCCCCAAAAAATCTCCCCAAAAAATCTCCCAAAAAAAAATTACCCCAAAAAAATTCCGAAAAAAAATTCTTCAAAAAAAATTCCCCAACAAAATAAAAAACACAAAAATATATATATAAATATCCTAAAATCTCTAAAAATCACAAAAAATCAGTAAAATTCCCCAAAAAATTCCCCCCCCCAAAAAAATTCAAAAAATAAAAAAAATTCCAAAAAAAAATCCAAAATTAAATTAAAAAAAAAAATTTCAAAAAATAATTCCAAAAAAAAGTTCAAAAAAAACATTCCAAAAAAAAATAAAAAAAAAAATTTCAAAAACAAAATTTTCAAAAAAAAATTCCAAAAAAATTTCAAAAAAAATTGCAAAAAAAAAATTAAAAAAAAATTAAAAAACATTAAAAAAAAAATTCCAAAAAAGAATTCCAAAAAAATTCCAAAAAAAAAATCGAAAAAATTCCAAAAAAAAATCCAAATTAATAATTCCCAAAATAATTCCAAAAAAAAATAAAAAAAAATTCAAAAAAATAAAAAAAAATTGAAAAAAAAATCCAAAAAAAATTCAAATAGAAAAAATACAAAAATTCCAAAAAAAAATCCAAAAAATTCCAACAAAAAATAAAAAAAAATATTCAAAAAAAAATCAAAAAATAAAAATTTCCCCCAAAAATTGCAAAAAAAATTATAAAAAAATAATTCCAAAAACAAAATTAAAAAAACAAAAAAACAAAAAAAAATTCCAAAAAAAATTCAAAAAAATAAAAAAAATAAAAATTCCAAAAACAATTTCCCAAAAAAACAAGTAAAAAAAAATCCCCCCCCAAAAATTCAAACCTAACTTAACCTAACCTAACCTAACCAAACCTAACCTAACCTAACTTAACCTAACCTAACCTAACCTAACCTAACCTAACTTAACCTAATCAAACTTAACCTAACCTAACTTAACCTAACCTAACCTAACCTAACCTTACTTAACCTAACCTAACCTAACCTAACTTAACCTAACCTAACCTAACCTAACTTAACCTAACCTAACCTAACCTAACCTAACTTAACCTAACTAAACCTAACCTAACCTAACCTAACCTAACCTAACTTAACCTAACCTAACCTAACCTAACTTAACCTAACCTAACCTAACCAAACCTAACCTAACCTAACTTAGCCTAACCTAACCTAACCCAACCTAGCCTAACTTAACCTAATCAAACTTAACCTAACCTAACTTAACCTAACCTAACCTAACCTAACCTTACTTAACCTAACCTAACCTAACCTAACCTAACCTAACTTAACCTAACCTAACCTAACCTAACCTAGCTTAACTTAACCTAACCTAACCTAACCTAACGTAACTTAACCTAACCTAACCTAACCTAACCTATCCTAATTTAATCTAACCTAACCTAACCTAACTTAACCTAACCTAACCTAACCTAACCTAACTTAAGCTAACCTAACCTAACCTAACCTAACCTAACCTAACCTAACCTAACTTACCCTAACCTAACCTAACCTAACCTAACCTAACTTAACCTAACCTAACCTAACCTAACCTAACCTAACCTAACTTAACCTAACCTAACCAAACCTAACCTAACCTAACTTAACCTAACCTAACCTAACTTAACCTAACCAAACCTAACCTAACCTAACTTAACCTAACCTAACCTAACCTAACCTAACTTAACCTAACCTAACCTAACTTAACCTAACCTAACCTAACCTAACCTAACTTAACCTAGCTTACCCTAACCAAACCTAACTTACCCTAACCTAACCTAACTTAACCTAACCTAACCTAACCTAACCTAACCTAACTTAACCTAACCTAACCTAACCTAACCTAACCTAACCTAACTTAACCTAACCTAACCTAACCTAACTTAACCTAACCTAACCTAACCTAACCTAACCTAACTTAACCTAACATAACCTAACCTAACCTAACTAACCTAACTTAACCTAACCTAACCAAACCTAACCTAACCTAACTTAACCTAACCTAACCTAACTTAACCTAACCAAACCTAACCTAACCTAACTTAACCTATCCTAACCTAACCTAACCTATCTTAACCTAACCTAACCTAACCTAACCTAACTTAACCTAACCTAACCTAACCTAACCTGAGAGATTTTTAGTGATTTTTTTTAGAAATTTTCAAGGATTTTTAATTTTTTTAAGGATTTTTAGAAAAATTTAGAGATTTTTAAGGAGTTTTAGAGAATTTTAGGGATTATTAGTTGATTTTAGTGATTTTTAGAGATTTTGACAAATTTTCATAGATTTTTAAGGATTTCTAGAGATTTTAAGGGATTTTTAGCAAATTTTAGGGATTTTAAGAGATTTTTAAAGAATTTTATGTATTTTTTTGGAATTTCATTTAATTTTTGGTAATATCTAAAGATTTTTTTTAAATATCTTTATGGATTTTTTTCCAATTTTCATTTATTTGTAGGGATTTTAAGTAATTTTTAAAGATGTTTATGGATTTTTTAGGGATTTCCATGGATTATTAATGATTTTTTTGGATTTTATGGGATTTTCAGGAATTTTAATGTATTTGTAGGGATTTTTCTTTGGAATTTTATGGAATTTTTGGTATTTTTAGAGATTTTTAAGGAATTTTTTTGAATATTTATGAATTTTTAGGAGTTTTTAAGGATTTTTAGAAAATTTTATGGGATTCTTAGAGATTTTTAGAGATTTTTTAAGATTTTTAATGGATTTTTAGGGATTTGCATGGATTTTTACAGATTTTTGGTATTTTGTATGAATTTTTAGGAATATTAAGGATTTTTTAGAGATTTTTTTTTTTTAGAAATTTTTATTGGTTTTTATAAATTTTTAAGGATTTTTAGAAAAATTTAGGAATTTTTCGTTATTTACAGGGATTTTTCAGGAGTTTTAGAAAATTTTAGGGATTATTAGTTGAATTTAGCGATTTTTAGAGATTTTTACCATTTCTTTATAGGTCTTTAAGGATTTCTTGAGATTTTAAGGTATTTTTAGTGAATTATAGGGATATTTAGAGATTTTTAAAGATTTTCATGGATTTTGTTAGGAATTTCTATGCATTTTTGGTAATATCTAATGATTTTTAGAGATTTTTATTTCTAGTGATTTTAAGTAATTTTTAAAGATGTGTATGGATTTTTTAATGATTTCTATGGATTATTAATGAATTTTTATGGATTATTGGGGAATTTTAGGAATTTTTATTGATTTGTAGGGATTTTTCAAGGAAATTTTATGGATTTTTAGGGATTTTTATAGATTTTTAAAGAATTTTTTGAATTTTTCGGGATTTTTAGGGATTTTTATGGATTTTAATCCAAAAAATTCCAACAAAAAATAAAAAAAATATTCAAGAAACAATTCCAAAAAAAATTCCCCCCAAAAATTGCAAACAAATTTCAAAAAAAAAATTCCAAAAATACATTCCAAAAACAAATTCCAAAAAAAAATTCCACAACAAAAAAATTCAAAAAAAATAAAAAAAAAAATTCCAAAAAAAACATTCCAAAAAACAAATTAAAAAAAAAATAAAAAAAAAATTCCAAAAATAAAATTCCACAAAAAAGTTCTAAAAAAAAATTTCACAAAATATTAAAAAAAAAAAAATTCCAAAATAATTCCCAAAAACAAAATTCCAAAAAAAATCCAAAAAAATTCCAAATAAAAAATTCAAAAAAAAAATTCCCATAAAAAATTCCCCAAAAAATTCCTTCAAAAAAAATTCCCCCCCCAAAAGATTCCCAAAAAAATAATAAAATAGAAAAATTCCAAAATAAATAAAATTCCAAAAAAAAGTTCCCAAAAAAATTAAAAAAAAAATTCCAAAAAAAATTCCAAAATAATTCCCAAAAAGAAAATTCCAAAAAAAAAAAAAAAAATTCCAAATAAAAAATTCCAATAAAAATTCTTAGAAAAAAATTCCCCCCAAAAATTACCCCAAAAAATACCCCCCAAAAAAATTTCCCCAAAAAATAAAAAAAAATCCCCCCAAAAAATCTCCCCAAAAAATCTCCCAAAAAAAATTACCCCAAAAAAATTCCGAAAAAAAATTCTTCAAAAAAAATTCCCCAATAAAATAAAAAACACAAAAATATATATTAAATATCCTAAAATCTCTAAAAATCACAAAAATTCAGTAAAATTCCCCAAAAAATTCCGCCCCCCAAAAAAAAAATTCAAAAAAAAAAAATTCCAAAAAAAAATCCAAAATTAAATGAAAAAAATTTCAAAAAAAAATTCCAAAAAAAAGTTCAAAAAAAAACATTCCAAAAAAAAATTCAAAAAAAAAATTTCAAAAAAAAAATTTTCAAAAAAAAATTCCAAAAAAATTTCAAAAACAATTGCAAAAAAAAATTCTAAAAAAAATTAAAAAAACATTAAAAAAAAATTCCAAAAAAGAATTCCAAAAAAATTCCAAAAAACAAAATCGAAAAAATTCCAAAAAAAATTCCAAAAAATAATTCCCAAAAAAATTCCCCCCCCAAAAAAAAATCAAAAAAATCCAAAAAAATTGAAAAAAAAATCCAAAAAAAAATTCAAATAGAAAAAATACAAAAATTCCAAAAAAAATTCCAAAAAATTCCAACAAAAAATAAAATAAAATATTCAAAAAAAAATTCAAAAAAAAAAATTTCCCCCAAAAATTGCAAAAAAAATTCTAAAAAAATAATTCCAAAAACAAAATTAAAAAAAAAAAACTAAAAAAAAATTCCAAATAAAATTCAAAAAATTAAAAAAAATAAAAATTCCAAAAAAAATTTCCAAAAAAAACAAGTAAAAAAAAATCCCCTCCAAAAAATTCAAACCTAACTTAACCTAACCTAACCTAACCAAACCTAACCTAACCTAACCTAACCTAACTTAACCTAATCAAACTTAACCTAACCTAACTTAACCTAACCTAACCTAACCTAACCTAACCTTACTTAACCTAACCTAACCTAACTTAACCTAATCAAACTTAACCTAACCTAACTTAACCTAACCTAACCTAACCTAACCTAACCTTACTTAACCTAACCTAACCTAACTTAACCTAACCTAACTTAACCTAACCTAACCTAACCTAACCTAACCTAACTTAACCTAACCTAACCTAACCTAACCTAACCTAACCTAACCTAACCTAACATAACTTAACTTAACCTAACCTAACCTAACTTAACCTAATCTAACCTAACCTAACCTAACCTAACCTAACTTAACCTAACCTAACTTAACCTAACTTAACCTAACTTAACCTAACCTAACCTAACCTAACCTAACCTAGCTTAACCTAACATAACCTAACCTAACCTAACCTAACCTAACCTAACTTAACCTAACCTAACCAAACCTAACCTAACCTAACCTAACCTAACCTAACCTAACCTAACTTAACCTAATCAAACTTAACCTAACCTAACCTAACCTTACTTAACCTAACCTAACCTAACCTAACTTAACCTAACCTAACCTAACCTAACCTAACCTAACCTAACTTAACCTAACCTAACCTAACCTAACCTAACCTAACTTAACCTAACCTAACCTAACCTAACCTAACCTAACCTAACCTAACCTAACTTAACCTAACCTAACCTAACTTAACCTAACTTAACCTAACCTAGCCTAACTTAACCTAACCTAACCTAAGCTAACCTAACTTAACCTAACCTAACCTAACCTAACCTAACCTAACTTAACCTAACCTAGCCTAACCTAACCTAACTTAACTTAACCTAACCTAACCTAACCTAACCTAACTTAAACTAACATAACCTAACCTAACCTAACCTAACCTAACTTAACCTAACCTAACCAAACCTAACCTAACCTAACTTAACCTAACCTAACCTAACTTAACCTAACCAAACCTAACCTAACCTAACTTAACCTAGCCTAACCTAACTTAACCTAACTTAACCTAACCTAACCTAACCTAACCTAACTTAACTTAACCTAACCTAACCTAACCTAACCTAACTTAACCTGACCAAACCTAACCTAACCTAACCTAACCTAACCTAACTTATCCTAACTTAACCTAACCTAACCTAGCCTAACCTAAGTTAACCTAACCTAACCTAACCTAACCTAACTTAACCTAACCTAACCTAACCTAACCTAACTTAACCTAACCTAACCTAACCTAACTTGAGAGATTTTTAGTGACTTTTTTTTAGAAATTTTCAAGGATTTTTAATTTTTTTAAGGATTTTTAGAAAAATTTAGAGATTTTTAAGGAGTTTTAGAGAATTTTAGGGATTATTAGTTGATTTTAGTGATTTTTAGAGATTTTGACAAATTTTTATAGATTTTTAAGGATTTCTAGAGATTTTAAGGGATTTTTAGCAAATTTTAGGGATTTTAAGAGATTTTTAAAGAATTTTATGTATTTTTTTGTAATTTCTTTTAATTTTTGGTAATATCTAGAGATTTTTTTAAAATATCTTTATGGATTTTTTTCCAATTTTCAATTGTTTGTAGGGATTTTAATTAATTTTTAAAGATGTTTATGGATTTTTTAGGGATTTCCATGGATTATTAATGATTTTTTAGGATTTTATGGGATTTTCAGGAATTTTAATTTATTTGTACGGATTTTTCTTTGGAATTTTATGGAATTTTTGGGATTTTTAGAGATTTTTAAGGAATTTTTTTGAATATTTATGAATTTTTAGGAGTTTTTAAGGATTTTTAGAAAATTTTATGGGATTCTTAGAGATTTTTAGAGATTTTTTAAGATTTTTAATGGATTTTTAGGGATTTGCATGGATTTTTACAGATTTTTGATATTTTGTATGAATTTTTAGGAATATTAAGGATTTTTTAGAGATTTTTTTTTTTTTAAATTTTTATTGGTTTTTATAAATTTTTAAGGATTTTTAGAAAAATTTAGGAATTTTTCGTTATTTACAGGGATTTTTCAGGAGTTTTAGAAAATTTTAGGGATTATTAGTTGAATTTAGCGATTTTTAGAGATTTTTACCATTTCTTTATAGGTCTTTAAGGATTTCTAGAGATTTTAAGGTATTTTTAGTGAATTATAGGGATATTTAGAGATTTTTAAAGATTTTTATGGATTTTGTTAGGAATTTCTATGCATTTTTGGTAATATCTAATGATTTTTAGAGATTTTTATTTCTAGTGATTTTAAGTAATTTTTAAAGATGTGTATGGATTTTTTAATGATTTCTATGGATTATTAATGAATTTTTATGGATTATTGGGGAATTTTAGGAATTTTTATTGATTTGTAGGGATTTTTCAGGGAAATTTTATGGATTTTTAGGGATTTTTATAGATTTTTAAAGAATTTTTTGAATTTTTCGGGATTTTTAGGGATTTTTATGGATTTTAATCCAAAAAATTCCAACAAAAAATAAAAAAAATATTCAAGAAAAAATTCCAAAAAAAATTCCCCCCAAAAATTGCAAAAAAAATTCAAAAAAAATTTTTCCAAATTTAAAAATTCCAAAAAAAAAAATTAAAAAAAAATTTAAAAAAAAAAAAAAATTCCAAAAAGAAATTCCAAAAAAAATTCCACAACAAAAAAATTCGAAAAAAAAAATTTCCAAAAAAAACATTCCAAAAAACAAATTCCAAAAAAAAATTAAAAAAAAAATTCCAAAAATAAAATTCCACAAAAAAGTTCCAAAAAAAAAATCACAAAATATTAAAAAAAAAAAATTCCAAAATAATTCCCAAAAACAAAATTCCAAAAAAAATCCAAAAAAATTCCAAATAAAAAATTAAAAAAAAAAATTCCCATAAAAAAATTCCCCAAAAAATTCCTTCAAAAAAAATTCCCCCCCTAAAGATTCCCCAAAAAACAATAAAAAAGAAAAATTCCAAAATAAATAAAATTCCAAAAAAAAGTTCCCCAAAAAATTACAAAAAAAATTCCAAAAAAAATTCCAAAATAATTCCCAAAAAGAAAATTCCAAAAAAAAATCCAAAAAAAATTCCAAATAAAAAATTCCAATAAAAATTCTTAGAAAAAAATTCCCCCCAAAAATTACCCCAAAAAATACCCCCCAAAAAAATTTCCCCAAAAAATAAAAAAAAATCCCCCCAAAAAATCTCCCCAAAAAATGTCCCAAAAAAAAATTACCCCCAAAAAATTCCGAAAAAAAATTCTTCAAAAAAAATTCCCCAACAAAAAAAGCACAAAAATATATATATAAATATCCTAAAATCTCTAAAAATCACAAAAATTCAGTAAAATTCCCCAAAATTAAATTAAAAGAAAAATTTCAAAAAAAAATTCCAAAAAAAAGTTCAAAAAAAACATTCCAAAAAAAAATTCAAAAAAAAAATTTCAAAAAAAAAATTTTCAAAAAATTTCAAAATTTCAAAAACAATTGCAAAAAAATTTAAAAAAAAAAATTAAAAAAACAAAAAAAAAAAATTCCAAAAAAGAATTCCAAAAAAATTCCAAAAAAACAAATCGAAAAAATTCCAAAAAAAATTCCAAAAAAATAATTCCCAAAAAAATTCCAAAAAAAAAAATAAAAAAATTCCAAAAAAATTTAAAAATAAAAAAAAAAAAATTCAAATAGAAAAAATACAAAAATTCCAAAAAAAATTCCAAAAAATTCCAACAAAAAATAAAAAAAAATAAAAAAAAAAATTAAAAAAAAAATTTCCCCCAAAAATTGCAAAAAAAATTCTAAAAAAATAATTCCAAAAAAAAAATAAAAAAAAAAAAATTCCAAAAAAAAATAAAAAAATAAAAAAAATAAAAATTCCAAAAAAAATTTCCAAAAAAAACAAGTAAAAAAAAATCCCCCCAAAAAAATTCAAACCTAACTTAACCTAACCTAACCTAACCAAACCTAACCTAACCTAACTTAACCTAACCTAACCTAACTTAACCTAATCAAACTTAACCTAACCTAACCTAACCTAACCTAACCTAACCTAACCTAACTTAACCTAACCTAACCTAACCTAACCTAACCTAACTTAACCTAACCTAACCTAACCAAACCTAACCTAACCTAACTTAACCTAACCTAACCTAACCTAACCTAACTTAACCTAATCAAACTTAACCTAACCTAACTTAACCTAACCTAACCTAACCTAACCTAACCTTACTTAACCTAACCTAACCTAACCTAACTCAACCTAACCTAACCTAACTTAACCTAACCTAACCTAACCTAACCTAACTTAACCTAACCTAACCTAACCTAACCTAACCTAACCTAACCTAACTTAACCTAACCTAACCTAACCTAACCTAACCTAACCTAGCCTAACCTAACTTAACCTAACCTAACCAAACCTAACCTATCCTAACTTAACCTAACCTAACCTAACTTAACCTAACCTAACCTAACCTAACCTAACTTAACCTAACCTAACCTAACCTAACCTAACCTAACCTAACTTAACCTGACCAAACCTAACCTAACCTAACCTAACTTAACCTAACTTAACCTAACCTAACCTAACCTAACCTAAGTTAACCTAACCTAACCTAACCTAACCTATCTTATCCTAACCTAACCTAACCTAACCTGAGAGATTTTTAGTGATTTTTTTTTAGAAATTTTCAAGGATTTTTAATTTTTTTAAGGATTTTTAGAAAAATTTAGAGATTTTTAAGGAGTTTTAGAGAATTTTAGGGATTATTAGTTGATTTTAGTGATTTTTAGAGATTTTGACAAATTTTTATAGATTTTTAAGGATTTCTAGAGATTTTAAGGGATTTTTAGCAAATTTTAGGGATTTTAAGAGATTTTTAAAGAATTTTATGTATTTTTTTGGAATTTCATTTAATTTTTGGTAATATCTAAAGATTTTTTTTAAATATCTTTATGGATTTTTTTCCAATTTTCATTTATTTGTAGGGATTTTAAGTAATTTTTAAAGATGTTTATGGATTTTTTAGGGATTTCCATGGATTATTAATGATTTTTTTGGATTTTATGGGATTTTCAGGAATTTTTATTTATTTGTAGGGATTTTTCTTTGGAATTTTATGGAATTTTTGGGATTTTTAGAGATTTTTAAGGAATTTTTTTGAATATTTATGAATTTTTAGGAGTTTTTAAGGAATTTTTAGAAAATTTTATGGGATTTTTAGAGATTTTTAGAGATTTTTTAAGATTTTTAATGGATTTTTAGGGATTTGCATGGATTTTTACAGATTTTTGGTATTTTGTATGAATTTTTAGGAATATTAAGGATTTTTTAGATTTTTTTTTTAGAAATTTTTGTTGGTTTTTATAAATTTTTAAGGATTTTTAGAAAAATTTAGGAATTTTTCGTTATTTACAGGGATTTTTCAGGAGTTTTAGAAAATTTTAGGGATTATTAGTTGAATTTAGCGATTTTTAGAGATTTTTACCATTTCTTTATAGGACTTTAAGGATTTCTTGAGATTTTAAGGTATTTTTAGTGAATTATAGGGATATTTAGAGATTTTTAAAGATTTTTATGGATTTTGTTAGGAATTTCTATGCATTTTTGGTAATATCTAATGATTTTTAGAGATTTTTATTTCTAGTGATTTTAAGTAATTTTTAAAGATGTGTATGGATTTTTTAATGATTTCTATGGATTATTAATGAATTTTTATGGATTATTGGGGAATTTTAGGAATTTTTATTGATTTGTAGGGATTTTTCAGGGAAATTTTATGGATTTTTAGGGATTTTTATAGATTTTTAAAGAATTTTTTGAATTTTTCGGGATTTTTAGGGATTTTTGTGGATTTTAATCCAAAAAATTCCAACAAAAAATAAAAAAAATATTCAAGAAAAAATTCGAAAAAAAAATTCCCCCAAAAAATTGCAAAAAAAATTCAAAAAAAAATTTTCCAAAAAAAAAATTCCAAAAAATAAAAAAAATAAAAATTTAAAAAAAATAAATTAAAAAAAAAAAATTCCAAAAAATTCCAAAAAATATAAAAAAATTTAAAAAAAAAAAAAAAATTCAAAAAAAAAATTCCAAAAACAAATTCCAAAAAAAATTCCACAACAAAAAAATTCGAAAAAAATAAAAAAAAAATTCCAAAAAAACTCCAAAAAACAAATTCCAAAAAAAAAATAAAAAAAAAAATTCCAAAAATAAAATTCCACAAAAAAGTTCCAAAAAAAAAATTTCACAAAATATTAAAAAAAAAAAAATTCCAAAATAATTCCCAAAAACAAAATTCCAAAAAAATCCAAAAAAATTCCAAATAAAAAATTAAAAAAAAAAATTCCCATAAAAAAATTCCCCAAAAAATTCCTTCAAAAAAAATTCCCCCCCAAAAGATTCCCCAAAAAACAATAAAAAAAAAATTCCAAAATAAGTAAAATTCCAAAAAAAAGTTCCCAAAAAAATTACAAAAAAAATTCCAAAAAAAATTCCAAAATAATTCCCATAAAGAAAATTCCAAAAAAAAATCCAAAAAAAACTCCAAATAAAAAATTCCAATAAAAATTCTTAGAAAAAAATTGCCCCCAAAAATTACCCCAAATAATACCCCCCAAAAAAATTTCCCCAAAAAATAAAAAAAAATCCCCCCAAAAAATCTCCCCAAAAAATCTCCCAAAAAAAATTACCCCCAAAAAATTCCGAAAAAAAATTCTTCAAAAAAAATTCCCCAACAAAATAAAAAGCACAAAAATATATATATAAATATCCTAAAATCTCTAAAAATCACAAAAATTCAGTAAAATTCCCCAAAATTAAATAAAAAAAAAAAATTGAAAAAAAAATCCAAAAAAAAATTCAAAAACAAAATTTCAAAAAAAAAATTTTCAAAAAAAATTTCCAAAAAAATTTCAAAAACAATTGCAAAAAAAAAATTCTAAAAAAAATTAAAAAAAATAAAAAAAAAATTCCAAAAAAGAATTCCAAAAAAATTCCAAAAAAAAAATCGAAAAAATTCCAAAAAAAATTCCAAAAAAATTATTCCCAAAAAAATTCAAAAAAAAAATAAAAAAAAAATCAAAAAAATCCAAATTGAAAAACAAAAAATCCAAAAAAAAATCAAATAGAAAAAATACAAAAATTCCAAAAAAAATTCCAAAAAATTCCAACAAAAAATAAAAAAAAATATTCAAAAAAAAAATTCAAAAAAAAAAATTTCCCCCAAAAATTGCAAAAAAAATTCTAAAAAAAAAAAAAAAAAAAAAAAAAAAAAAAAAAAAAAAATTCCAAAAAAAATTTCCAAAAAAAAACAAGTAAAAAAAATCCCCCCAATAAAATTCAAACCTAACTTAACCTAACCTAACCTAACCAAACCTAACCTAACCTAACTTAACCTAACCTAACCTAACCTAACCTAACTTAACCTAATCAAACTTAACCTAACCTAACTTAACCTAACCTAACCTAACCTAACCTATCTTAACCAAACCTAACCTAACCTAACCAAACCTAACTTAACTTAACCTAACCTAACCTAACTTAACCTAACCTAACCTATCCTAACTTAACCTAACCTAACCTAACCTAACCTAACTTAACCTAACCTAACCTAACCTAACCAAACCTAACTTAACCTAACCTAACCAAACCTAACTTAACCTAACCTAACCTAACCTAACCAAACCTAACCTAACCTAACTTAACCTAACCTAACCTAACCTAACCTAACCTAACTTAACCTAATCAAACTTAAACTAACCTAACCTAACCTAACCTAACCTAACCTTACTTAACCTAACCTAACCTAACCTAACTTAACCTAACCTAACCTAACCTAACCTAACTTAACCTAACCTAACCTAACCTAACCTAACCTAACTTAACCTAGCCTAACCTAACCTAACCTAACCTAACTTAACCTAATCTAACATAACTTAACCTAACCTAACCTAACCTAACCTAACCTAACTTAACCTAACCTAACTTAACCTAACCTAACCTAACCTAACCTAACTTAACCTAACCTAACCTAACCTAACTTAACCTAACCTAACCTAACCTAACCTAACTTAACCTAACCTAACCTAACATAACCAAACCTAACCTAACCTAACCTAACTTAACCTAACCTAACCAAACCTAACCTATCCTAACTTAACCTAACCTAACCTAGCTTAACCTAACCAAACCTAACCTAACCTAACTTACCCTAACCTAACCTAAACTAACCTAACTTAACCTAACCTAACCTAACCTAACCTAACTTAACCTAACCTAACCTAACCTAACCTAACCTAACTTAACCTAACCTAACCTAACCTAACCTAACCTGACCAAACCTAACCTAACCTAACCTAACCTAACCTAACCTAACTTAACCTAACCTAACCTAACCTAACCTGAGAGATTTTTAGTGATTTTTTTTTAGAAATTTTCAAGGATTTTTAATTTTTTTAAGGATTTTTAGAAAAATTTAGAGATTTTTAAGGAGTTTTAGAGAATTTTAGGGATTATTAGTTGATTTTAGTGATTTTTAGAGATTTTGACAAATTTTTATAGATTTTTAAGGATTTCTAGAGATTTTAAGGGATTTTTAGCAAATTTTAGGGATTTTAAGAGATTTTTAAAGTATTTTATGTATTTTTTTGGAATTTCTTTTAATTTTTGGTAATATCTAAATATTTTTTTTAAATATCTTTATGGATTTTTTCCAATTTTCATTTATTTGTAGGGATTTTAAGTAATTTTTAAAGATGTTTATGGATTTTTTAGGGATTTCCATGGATTATTAATGATTTTTTTGGATTTTATGGGATTTTCAGGAATTTCAATTTATTTGTAGGGATTTTTCTTTGGAATTTTATGGAATTTTTGGGATTTTTAGAGATTTTTAAGGATTTTTTTTGAATATTTATGAATTTTTAGGAGTTTTTAAGGATTTTTAGAAAATTTTATGGGATTCTTAGAGATTTTTAGAGATTTTTTAAGATTTTTAATGGATTTTTAGGGATTTGCATGGATTTTTACAGATTTTTGGTATTTTGTATGAATTTTTAGGAATATTAAGGATTTTTTAGATTTTTTTTTTTTTAGAAATTTTTATTGGTTTTTATAAATTTTTAAGGATTTTTAGAAAAATTTAGGAATTTTTTGTTATTTACAGGGATTTTTCAGGAGTTTTAGAAAATTTTAGGGATTATTAGTTGAATTTAGCGATTTTTAGAGATTTTTACCATTTCTTTATAGGTCTTTAAGGATTTCTAGAGATTTTAAGGTATTTTTAGTGAATTATAGGGATATTTAGAGATTTTTAAAGATTTTTATGGATTTTGTTAGGAATTTCTATGCATTTTTGGTAATATCTAATGATTTTTAGAGATTTTTATTTCTAGTGATTTTAAGTAATTTTTAAAGATGTGTATGGATTTTTTAATGATTTCTATGGATTATTAATGAATTTTTATGGATTATTGGGGAATTTTAGGAATTTTTATTGATTTGTAGGGATTTTTCAGGGAAATTTTATGGATTTTTAGGGATTTTTATAGATTTTTAAAGAATTTTTTGAATTTTTCGGGATTTTTAGGGATTTTTATGGATTTTAATCCAAAAAATTCCAACAAAAAATAAAAAAATATTCAAGAAAAAATTCCAAAAAAAAATTCCCCCAAAAATTGCAAAAAAAATTCAAAAAAAAAATTTCCAAAAAAAAAATTCCAAAAAAAAAAAAAAAAAAAAATTCAAAAAAAAAAAAAAAAATCCAAAAAAAAATTCCAAAAACAAATTCCAAAAAAAATTCCCCAACAAAAAAATTCGAAAAAAAATAAAAAAAAAAATTCAAAAAAAAACATTCCAAAAAACAAATTCCAAAAAAAAATTAAAATAAAACAATTCCAAAAATAAAATTCCACAAAAAAGTTCCAAAAAAAAATTTCACAAAATATTCAAAAAAAAAAATTTCCAAAATAATTCCCAAAAACAAAATTCCAAAAAAAAAAATCCAAAAAAATTCCAAATAAAAAATTCAAAAAAAAAATTCCCATAAAAAAATTCCCCAAAAAATTCCTTCAAAAAAAATTCCCCCCCAAAAGATTCCCCAAAAAACAATAAAAAAGAAAAATTCCAAAATAAATAAAATTCCAAAAAAAAGTTCCCAAAAAAATTACAAAAAAAATTCCAAAAAAAATTCCAAAATAATTCCCATAAAGAAAATTCCAAAAAAAATCCAAAAAAAACTCCAAATAAAAAATTCCAATAAAAATTCTTAGAAAAAAATTCCCCCCCAAAATTACCCCAAAAAATACCCCCCAAAAAAATTTCCCCAAAAAATAAAAAAAAATCCCCCCAAAAAATCTCCCCAAAAAATCTCCCAAAAAAAATTACCCCCAAAAAATTCCGAAAAAAAATTCTTCAAAAAAAATTCCCCAACAAAATAAAAAACACAAAAATATATATATAAATATTCTAAAATCTCTAAAAATCACAAAAATTCAGTAAAATTCCCCAAAAAATTCCCCCCCCAAAAAAAAATTAAAAAAAAAAAAATTCCAACAAAAAATAAAAAAAAATATTCAAAAAAACAATTAAAAAAAAAATTTCCCTCAAAAATTGCAAAAAAAATTCTAAAAAAATAATTCCAAAAACAAAATTAAAAAAAAAAAAAAAAAAAAAATCCAAAAAAAAAATTCAAAAAAATACAAAAAATAAAAATTCCAAAAAAAATTTCCAAAAAAAACAAGTAAAAAAAATCCCCCCGAAAAAATTCAAACCTAACTTAACCTAACCTAACCTAACCAAACCTAACCTAACCTAACTTAACCTAACCTAACCTAACCTAACCTAACCTAACTTAACCTAATCAAACTTAACCTAACCTAACCTAACCTAGCCTAACCTAACCTAACTTAACTTAACCTAACCTAACCTAACCTAACGTAACTTAACCTAACCTAACCTAACCAAACCTAACCTAACCTAACTTAACCTAACCTAACCTAACTTAACCTAACCTAACCTAACCTAACCTAGCTTACCCTAACCTAACCTAACTTAACCTAACCTAACCTAACCTAACCTAACCTAACTTAACCTAACCTAACCTAACTTAACCTAACCTAACCTAACCTAACCTAACTTAACCTAACATAACCTAACCTAACCTAACCTAACCTAACCTAACCAAACCTAACCTAACCTAACTTAACCTAACCTAACCTAACCTAACCTAACTTAACCTAACCTAACCTAACTTAACCTAACCTAACCTAACCTAACCTAACAACCTAACCTAACCTAACCTAACCTAACCTAACTTAACCTGACCAAACCTAACCTAACCTAACCTAGCCTAACCTAACTTAACATAACCTAACCTAACTTAACCTAACCTAACCTAACCTAACCTAACCTAGCCTGAGAGATTTTTAGTGATTTTTTTTAGAAATTTTCAAGGATTTTTAATTTTTTTAAGGAATTTTAGAAAAATTTAGAGATTTTTAAGGAGTTTTAGAGAATTTTAGGGATTATTAGTTGATTTTAGTAATTTTTAGAGATTTTGACAAATTTTTATAGATTTTTAAGGATTTCTAGAGATTTTAAGGGATTTTTAGCAAATTTTAGGGATTCTAAGAGATTTTTAAAGAATTTTATGTATTTTTTTGGAATTTCTTTTAATTTTTGGTAATATCTAAAGATTTTTTTTAAATATCTTTATGGATTTTTTTCCAATTTTCATTTATTTGTAGGGATTTTAAGTAATTTTTAAAGATGTTTATGGATTTTTTAGGGATTTCCATGGATTATTAATGATTTTTTTTGGATTTTATGGGATTTTCAGGAATTTCAATTTATTTGTAGGGATTTTTCTTTGGAATTTTATGGATTTTTAGAGATTTTTAAGGAATTTTTTTGAATATTTATGAATTTTTAGGAGTTTTTAAGGATTTTTAGAAAATTTTATGGGATTCTTAGAGATTTTTAGAGATTTTTTAAGATTTTTAATGGATTTTTAGGGATTTGCATGGATATTTACAGATTTTTGGTATTTTGTATGAATTTTTAGGAATATTAAGGATTTTTTAGATTTTTTTTTTTAGAAATTTTATTGGTTTTTATAAATTTTTAAGGATTTTTAGAAAAAATTAGGAATTTTTCGTTATTTACAGGGATTTTTCAGGAGTTTTAGAAAATTTTAGGGATTATTAGTTGAATTTAGCGATTTTTAGAGATTTTTACCATTTCTTTATAGGTCTTTAAGGATTGGAATGAAAGAACCCTTCTCTGTACTTTCTCTTCCCAGAAAGTCAGAGCATTATTCCTTTACTCAGCCACTCACCTTATAAGGGGAAAAGTGGCTTATGTATATAAAAAGGCATATGAGAGAGAGAGAGAGAGAGAGAGAGAGAGAGAGAGAGAGAGAGAGAGAGAGAGAGAGAGAGAGAGAAGGTATTCCCTCCGCCCCTCTTTTTTTTTTTTTTTTTTTTTCAAAGTTATAGAAATATCAGATAATATACAAGAAAGTAGACTAATATGGTATGGTCATGTCGTTAGAAGGGATGAACAGTATGTTGGGAGGAGGGTGATGGAAATGGATATACAGGGTAGAAGGAGAGGGAGACCAAAGCGTAGGTGGATGGATTGCATCAATGATGATCTGAGGTCTAAAGGTTTGTTGGGTGATGAGGTATGGGACAGAAATAAATGGAGAAAACTGACCAGAAACATCGACCCCAAAAATTACCCCAAAAAATACCCCCTAAAAAAATTTCCCCAAAAAATAAAAAAAAAAATCCCCCAAAAAAATCTCCCCAAAAAATCTCCAAAAAAAATTACCCCAAAAAAATTCTGAAAAAAAATTCCCCCCCCCAAAAATTCTTCAAAATAAAATTCCCCCCAAAAATTCCCCAACAAAATAAAAAAAAATCTAAAAAAAATCCCCCCAAAAAATTCCCCCCCAAAAAATTCCCCTAAAAAAATTCCCCCCAAAAAATTCCTAAAGAAAAATTCCCCCCCAAAAAACTAAAAAAACTAAAAAAAAAAATTCAAAAACAAATTCCAAAAAATAAATTCCAAAGAAAATTCCCTCCCCAAAATTCCCCCCCCCAAAAAAAATTCCCCCAAAAAATTCCCCCCCCAAAAAAATTCCAAAAAAATATTCCAAAAAAAAATTCCCAAAAAAATTCCCCCCCAAAAATTCCCCCCCCAAAATTCCCCCCCCAAAAAAAAAAAAATTCAAAAAAAAAAAATTCCAAAAAAAAAATCCAAAATTAAATTAAAAAAAAATTTCAAACAAAAATTCCAAAAAAAAAAAATTCAAAAACAAATTCCAAAAAATAAATTCCCAAGGAAATTCCCTCCCCAAAATTCCCCCCCCAAAAAAATTCCCCCCCCCCAAAATTCCCCCCCCCAAAAAATTCCCCAAAAAAATTCCCCCCCAAAAAAATTCCAAAAAAATATTCCAAAAAAATTCAAAAAAAAAATCGAAAAAATTCCAAAAAAATCCAAAAAAATAATTCCCAAAAAAATTCCAAAAAAATAAATAAAAAAATTCAAAAAAATTCCAAAAACAATGAAAAAAATATCCAAAAAATTCAAAGAAAAAATACAAAAATTCCAAAAAAAATTCCAAAAAATTAAAACAAAAAATAAAAAAAATATTTAAAAAATTCCAAAAAAAAAATTCCCCCATAAACATTCTAAAAAAAAATTCCAAAAATAAAATTCCAAAAACTAAATTCCAAAAAATAAATTCCAAAAAATAAATTCCCCAAAAAATTCCCCCCAAAAAATTCCCCCTAAAATTAAAAAATTCCCCCAAAAGAAATACCCCCCCAAAAATAAAAAAAAAATCCAAAAAAAATTCCTAAAAAAAATAAAAAAAAAATAAAAAAAAATCCAAAAAAAAAACATTCCAAAAAAACAATTCCAAAAAAAATTCCAAAAAAAAATTTCAAAAAAATAATTTAAAAAAATTTCCAAAAAAATTCCTAAAAAAAAAAAAAAATAAAAAAAAATTCAAATAGAAAAAATACAAAAATTCCAAAAAAAAATCCAAAAAATTCCAACAAAAAAAAATATTCAAGAAAAAATTCCAAAAAAAAATTCCCCCCAAAAATTGCAATAAAAATTCTAAAAAAAATTTTCCAAAAAAAAAAATTCAAAAAAAAAAAAAATTAAATAAAAAATTTCAAAAAAAAAAATAAAAAAAAAATTCCTAAAAAAATTCCACAACAAAAAAATTCGAAAAAAAAAAATTCCAAAAATAAAAACATTCCAAAAAACAAATTAAAAAAAAAAAAATTAAAAAAAAAAATTCCAAAAATAAAATTCCACAAAAAAGTTCCAAAAAAAAAATTTCACAAAATAATTCCCAAAAACAAAATTCCAAAAAAATTCCAAAACAATTCCAAATAAAAAATTCAAAAAAAAAATTCCCATAAAAAAATTCCCCAAAAAATTCCTCTAAAAAATTTCCCCCAAAAAATTACTCCAAAAAATACCCCCCAAAAAATTCCACAAAAAATAAAAAAAATACCCCCAAAAAATCCCCCCAAATAATCTACCAAAAAAAATTCCCCCAAAAAAATTCCGAAAAAAATTTCCCCTCAAAAAATTCCTCCAAAAAAAATTCCCCCCCAAAAAATTCCCACCCAAAAAAATAAAAAAGAAAAATTCCAAAATAAATAAAATTCCAAAAAAAAGTTCCAAAAAAAATTACAAAAAAATTCCAAAAAAAATTCCTAAATAATTCCCAAAAAGTCAATTCAAAAAAAAAATCCAAAAAAATTCCAAAAAATAAATTCCAATAAAAATTCCCAGAAAAAAATTCCCCCCCAAAATTACCCCCAAAAATACCCCCCAAAAAAATTTCCCCAAAAAATCTCCCCAAAAAATCTCCCCCAAAAAATTACCCCAAAAAAATTCCGAAAAAAATTCCCCCAAAAAAATTCTTCAAAAAAAATTCCCCCCCAAAAATTCCCCAACCAAATAAAAAAAAAATCTAAAAAAAATCCCCCCCAAAAATTCCCCCCCAAAAAATTCCCCTAAAAAAATTCCCCCAAAAAAATTCCTAAAGAAAAATTCCCCCCCAAAAAACTAAAAAAAAAACTAAAAAAAAAATTCAAAAACAAATTCCAAAAAATAAATTCCAAAGAAAATTTCCTCCCCAAAATTCCCCCCCCCAAAAAAATCCCCCAAAAAATTCCCCCCCCCAAAAATTCCAAGAAAATATTCCAAAAAAAAATTCCCAAAAAAAATTCCCCCCCAAAAAATTCCCCCCCCAAAAAAAAATAAAAAAAAAAAATCCAAAAAAAAAATCCTAAATTAAATTAAAAAAAAAAATTTCAAACAAAAATTCCAAAAAAAAAGTTCAAAAAAAACATTCCAAAAAAAAATTCAAAAAAAAAATATTTCAAAAAAAAAATTTTCAAAAAAAAATTCCAACAAAATTTCAAAAACAATTGCAAAAAAAAAATTCAAAAAAAATAAAAAAAAACAAATTAAAAGGAAATTCCAAAAAAGAATTCCAAACAAATTCCAAAAAAAAAAATCTAAAAAATTCTAAAAAAAATCCAAAAAAATAATTCCCAAAAAAATTCCAAAAAAAAAAAAAACCAAATTCAAAAAAAATCCAAAAAAAATAAAAAAAAAAATCCAAAAAAATTCAAATAGAAAAAATACAAAAATTCCAAGAAAAATTCCAAAAAATTCCAAAAAAAAATAAAAAAAATATTTAAGAAAAAATTCCAAAAAAAATTCCCCCAAAAACATTCTAAAAAAAATTCCAAAAATAAAATTCCAAAAACTAAATTCCAAAAAATAAATTCCAAAAAATAAATTCCCCAAAAAATTCCCCTCAAAAAATTCCCCCTAAAATTAAAAAATTCCCCCAAAAGAAATCCCCCCCAAAAATAAAAAAAAAATTCCAAAAAAAAATTCCTAAAAAAAAATTCAAAAAAAAAAAAAATTCCAAAAAAACATTCAAAAAAAACATTTCCAAAAAAAAATTCCAAAAAAAAATTTCAAAAAAATAAAAAAAAATTTCCAAAAAACATTCCAAAAAAAATAAAGAAAAATTCCAAACAAAAATAAAAAATAAATAAAAAAAAAATAAAAACAAAATTTCCAAAAGAAAAATTCCAAAAAAAAAAAATTCAAAAAAAAATCCAAAAGAAAAAATTCCAAAAAAAAATTCCCCCCCCAAAATTCCCAAAAATCATTCCAAAAAAAATTCCAAAAAAATTCCAAAAAAAAAATTCCCAAAAACATTCAGCAAAAAAATTCCCAAAAACATTCCCAAAAAAAATTCCCCCCAAAAAATACCCCAAAAAAAATTCCCGAAAAAATAATTCAAAAAAAATCTGCCCCCAAAATCCCCCCAAAATCCCCCCCCAAAGATCTCCCAAAAAAAATTCCCCCCAAAAAATTCCAAAAAAAAATTCCCCCCCCCCAAAAAAAAAAAAAAATTAAACAAATTCCCCCAAGGTTCAAAGGTTTATTTTAAGCTCTAACGACCCCTTTCGGAGTATGAGAGTACATACAGTGACATTAGCTTACAAAAAAATTAAAGAAAATGTAAAGCTGGCGGTAACAAGAACAAAATAGTTTCATTTTATGCACTGCATAATTGCAGTTAAGAGACAAGTTAATACTTATATGCTAAAGACAAATATTAGTATTTACAAAAAATAAGAAAATAAAAAATAGAAGAAAATATACATTTACATTCTTTGTATACATGACTAATTATACATATATAATTTGGCATATGCTGTAACTTAATTATACATTTGGTTGCAAATGAGATCCATACAGACTAGTAACTAAATTCAAGAGTAATGTAAATCAGAATTGAGCCATAATAATTCTAGTAAATTTGGCGAGATTGCACATTTGCTTCCTACTTTCTACATTGAATAACTGTTCGAACTCAAACCTATTTGGCCTTGTAAAATAGTACCTTTTTATATACAGCTCCCTTAGACTACTAAAAGCTGGACATATCAGGATGTAGTGATACTCGTCTCCTTCTTCCTGGTTATCACACATTGTACAAAACATAGGACCCTGTGTATCTGAGTATCGATTATTGGCAATGGGAAGTTTATGATTACCACATCTAAATCTGGTGAGGTTCACCCTATCGAGAAAGTCTAAATCAAGCAGATATTTACTTATACCTAGTTCTTTTTTAAACATTTTATAATTTGCAAATAACCTATTTTCATTAATTTCACCTATTAAATTTTGTTTATCAATATCACTGAGCCTAAGGGCAATACATTTTTTGACCCAGATTTGGTTGAAAAAATCTGGATTAATCCAAATGTTAGAGAGACCACATTTGTCAAGGCAACTTTTTATTTTAACTATCCACCTGGACTTAAATTCGTTGTTGTCATGCAGTTTACGTAATAGTGAGTACATAGTGTGAGATAGCTTATGTTGTTTACCCTGGCATATCCTCAACCAGAAGTCCACCATTCTCCTCTCGACCTTGCTGGTCAAGTTAAATTGACCCAGTTCACCATAAGCCATACAGTTTGCTGAATTTTTCTTTATGTGGAGAAGACCTTTTAAAAATTTTCTATGAAATACATTAATTTGATCTAGTTTGTGGAATCCCCATACTTCACTGCCATAAAGGAGAACTGGAGTGACCAGCTGATTAAAGAGTTCACATTGGATATCTACTGGCAATGCTAACCTTCTGGCTTTAGTCAATAGACTATACATAGCTCTTTGGGCCTGAGTGATTTGCTTTTTAATAGCTTTATTAAAAGATCCATTAAAGTTAATGGTTGTACCCAGGTAAACATAATCATCTACCACTTCCAACTCAGAATTAAACAAGAAATGGGGGTATGATCTAACCTTGCCTCTCGAGAATATTACTATTTTTGTCTTGCTGGTATTAACTGCAAGGTGCCACAAATTACAATATTCATGAACAGCATTTAAAGCAATTTGCAAGTCTTCTGCTAATTCTGCCATAACAATAGTATCATCAGCGCATAAGAGTACAAACATTCTTACGAACACTTCGATATCGTCATCACTAAGGTTATTGCGTATTTCAGAAGCACATAGGTCAAGCCCTTTGTAGTTCCTAATTACAAAATATTCAAAGTCATTCAAATACACAGCAAACAACAGAGGTGACAAGTTTTCACCCTGTCTAACACCAACATTGCAAGGGAAATATTCAGAGATTGAATTGCCTAACTTGACACAGGACTTAGCATTTTCATATATATTATATATAACTCTAATAACTCTGCCATTGATACCATTTGAAATTAATTTACACCACAAAGAAGACCTGTCAACTAAATCAAATGCTTCTTTATAATCTATAAAAGCACAATAAATGCGCTTATGCTTGAAAAGGTATAGGTCAATAAGGGAGTGTAATACAAATATATGATCAATGGTACTGTAACCTTCTCTGAAACCAGCTTGCTCCTCCCCCATGATGCCTGCACCCTCAAGTAAGCTGACAAGCGTTCATTTAGACATGCTGTAAAAACTTTGCCAATACAACTTAATAAGGTGATACCTCTGTAATTGTCTGGATCATCAATAGAGCCTTTTTTCTTATACAAGGGCTTAATTACACCAATGCACCAGTCAGCAGGCACTATTCCAGTCTGTAAAACAATGTTAAATAGTTTGACTATGGCAGCAATAACATTCTCAGGACAATTCTTCATGTATTCATTTATAACATTGTCAATACCACATGCTTTATTGTTTTTCAATTTGCGAATTACAGTCTTAACTTCTAATACAGTAAACAGCTTATTGATGTGCTCATTTATTGAGTGATTAATATTTCTAGGGTCAAAAGAAGTGTTTTCTCCTAGTTCCCCCTCCTCAGCTTTATTACAAAGTTTCTTAAAATGCTCTATGAAACTGTTTATTGCAATTTTACCTAGTTTTTCTGGTTGCTTATTTGCATTACATATAATATCCCAGTAATCCTTTGGCTTAGAATTTTTAAGTCCCCGCAAGGTTTTATGGAGTTTCCTATGATAACCCTTAGTAGTATTCCTAATAAACTTTTTGTATTCCCTGGCCCTGTTTCTAAGCTCTATTCTGGCTTCCTCAGTTTTTCTTTTTTTCAACCTGTTTTTTACTCTAAAGTACTCACTTCTTAAAGCTTTGCAATATGGATTAAACCAAGGTTTATTTTTTGAGGTGGCTTGTGATGACTTTTTTTTGACGTGGCCTCTGTGTTTTGCACATTCCTAATTTTTTGGCAGGATCTACATACAATTTACATAAACCCTTAGCTATACCATCAATTTCAGCTTGTGCAGCTGTTTCCAGTTTGAGAGCATCCATTTTATCCTTCAAGAAGCCAATTTCATTTTCACTGAAGGATACTCTGTACACATTCCCTAATTGGGGGTCCCACTTGGCTTTGCAACATTCATTGCTAAGGGAGGAGTCAGAGCTGAGCTCATTTTTGCATGTGGTAGTGGAAGGCAAAACTCCCCTCCAAAAATTCCCAAAAATAAATTCCCAGAAAGAAAATAAAAAAAAATACAAGAAAAAAAATTCCAATAAATAAATTCCAAAAAGTAAAATCCAAAAAAATTCCCCCCCCAAAAATTCCCCCCCCCAAAATAAAAAAATTCCCCAAAAAAATTCCCCCCAAAGAAATTAAAAAAAAAAAAAATTCCAAAAAAATGCCCCCCCAAAAATTCCAAAAAAATTCCAAAAAAATAAAAAAAATCCAAAAAAAATTCAAAAAAATTTCAAAAAAAAAATAATTAAAAAAAAAATTCAAAAAAAAAATTCCAAAAACAAATTTAAAAAAAAATTCCAAAAAAAATTCCAAAAAAATATTCCAAAAAAACATTCCAAAAAAACAATTCCAAAAAAAAATTCCAAAAAAATCCTAAAAAAACAAAAAAAAAATTCCAAAAAAAATTCCAAAAAAATTTCAAAAAAAAAATCCAAAAAAAAATTCCAAAAAAATTCCCAAAAAAATATTCCAAAAAAAATAAAAAATAATTATAAAAAGAAAAATCCAAAAAAAAAAATTCAAAAAAATGCAAAAAACAATTAAAAAAAAAAAATCCAAAACAAATTTCCGAAAAAAAATTCCAAAAAAAAAAATTCCAAAAAAAAAATTCCAAAAAAAACATTAAAAAAAAATCCAAAAAATTTTCAAAAAAAATCCAAAAAAATAATTCAAAAAAAAATTCCAAATAAAATTTCCAAAAAAAAATCCAAAAAAACATTCCAAAAAACAAATAACAAAAAAATTCCCAAAATAAAATTCCCCCCAAAAATAAAAATAAAATATATAAAAAATATAAAAAAATTCCAAATAAAAAAATTCCAAAAAAAATTTCCAAAATAAAAAATTCCAAAAAAAAATCCAAAAAAGAAAAAAATAAGAAAAAGAAAAATAAGAAAACTAAAAATAAAAGAAAATAAAAAAATAAGAAAAAGAAATATAAGAAAATGAAAAATAAGAAAAAGAAAAATAAGAAAAAGAAAAATAAGTAAAAGAAAAAGAAGAAAAAGAAAAAGAAGAAAAAGAAAAAAGAAAAAGAAAAAGAAGAAAAAGAAAAAGAAGAAAAAGAAAAAGAAAAATAAGAAAAAGAAAAATAAGGAAAAGAAAAATAAGAAAAAGAAAAATAAGAAAAAGAAAAAGAAAAATAAGAAAAAGAAAAATAAGAAAAAGAAAAATAAGAATAAGAAAAAGAAAAATAAGAAAAAGAAAAATAAGAAAAAGAAAAATAAGAAAAAGAAAGATAAGAAAAAGAAAAATAAGAATAAGAAAAAGAAAAATAAGAATAAGAAAAATATAAATAAAAATAAAAATAAAAATATAAATATAAATATAAATATATATAAATATAAATATATATAAATATAAATATAAACATATATAAATATAAATATAAATATATATAAATATATATAAATATATATAAATATAAATATATAAATATAATATATATATAAATATATATAAATATATATAAATATATATAAATATATATAAATATAAATATATATAAATATAAATATAAATAAATATAAATATAAATAAATATAAATATATATAAATATAAATATAAATATATATAAATATAAATAAATATATATAAATATATGTAAATCTAAATATATATATATAAATTTATAAATATAAATATATAAATATATGTAAATATATATAAATATAAATATATATAAATATATATAAATATAAATGGAAATATATATAAATATAAATATATATAAATATAAATATATATAAATATAAATATAAATATAAATATAAATATAAATAAATATAAATATAAATAGATATAAATATAAATAAATATAAATATAAATTAATATAAATATAAATATAAATATAAATATAAATAAATATAAATATAAATATAAATAAATATAAATATAAATATAAATAAATATAAATATAAATATAAATAAATAAATATAAATATATATAAATATATATATATATATATATATATATATATATATATATATATATATATATATATATATATATATATATATATATATATATATATATATATATATATATATATATAAATATAAATATTTATTAATATAAATATATATATATATATAAATATATATATATAAATATAAATATATATAAATATAAATATAAATATAAATATAAATATAAATAAATATAAATATAAATATAAATAAATATAAATATAAATATAAATAAATATAAATATAAATATAAATAAATATAAATAAATATGAATATAAATAAATATAAATAAATATAAATATAAATATAAATAAATATAAATAAATATGAATATAAATAAATATAAATATAAATATAAATAAATATAAATAAATATGAATATAAATAAATATAAATATAAATAATTATAAATATAAATATAAATAAATATAAATATAAATATATATAAATATAAATATAAATATATATAAATATAAATATAAATATATATAAATATATATAAATATAAATATATATAAATATAAATATAAATATAAATATATATATAAATATAAATATATATAAATATAAATATATATAAATAGAAATATATATAAATTTAAATATATATAAACATAAATATGAATATAAATAAATATAAATATAAATAAATATAATTATAAATAAATATAAATATGAAAAATAAATATAAATATTAATAAATATAAATATAAATATAAATAAATATAAATATAATTATAAATAAATAAATATATATATATATATATATATATATATATATATATATATATATATATATATATATATATATATATATATATATATATATATATATATATATATATATAAATATATATATATATATATATAAATATAAATATAAATAAACATAAATATAAATAAATATAAATATAAATATAAATATAAATATAAATAAATATATATAAATATATATACATATATATATATATATATATATATATATATATATATATATATATATATATATATATATATATATATATATATATATATATATATATATATATATATATATATATATATATATATATATATATATATATATATATATATATATATATATATATATGTCCATAGTTATATAAATATGGATACAAGTGTCATGAAATATCTAAAAACATATAAATTTCCAAGGTCCCAAAAGTCTTGTGAAAAGCTCCCTCCAGACGCTCTTTTTTCTTCTCAGATCAGCGCAAGAGGAAGAATTGTATATACCTGATGCTCGCCCTTGTGTGAAGTGTTAGCTATATCCAATTCTGAAGGTAAATATATAATTTTATATGTACTTTGAATAGGATATTTAGTGTCACAAATACTTTTAGTCGCCGTGGCAAAATGGTAGCGCCTGCGACTCTGAGGCGGCAGGTCGAGAGTTCGCGCCCCGTCACGGACTGAGGTTAGTAAGGGCATACACTCAGGGTTACGATTACATCTGCCAAAACAAGTCTTTCGTAAGAAGGCAGCCGTCCTAGCCCTTAGTAAAAAAGGGAGTTCGTGACGTAAAAGCGAATCCAGTGTCACAAATACTTATTATGGGGGAAATGGGAGTGACTATATAAGCGAATCTATGCAATTTATTTACGGTTATAACAAAATTGTCTATGCAAAAACCCTTTAAGTCATTCCCGATTTTCAGTAGGATACAGGGTTAATGTAGCACTTCCAAGCATTAAGATATGTTTCTGTGCTTTTTGTTTCGAACATTCTTAACTGACATTTGTTTCTGTGTTTTTGTTTTGAACTTTTCTGATAGTCTTCAATGATAGGAGTTGCCTCCGAGGCTTGAAGCCCCTTAGAGAACATATAGTATCGAGATCTACATTTTGATAGTGCAGTGGCTAAGAGCGTTCAACTCAAGAAATATGGGGTCAAATGGGTGTTAATCCCACTGCAGATGTTAGGAAGGGCATTCACCCTTAACCCCCCCCCCCAGCATACAGACACTCAATAGGTTCCTCAGCATATATTACTTCCTTTGAACACAAAATTCATATTAGAAACGAGATTAAAATTTAAGATTTTGGAGATGAATGGCAGCTGACTGGCTCTTGACTAACAGGAAAGCACATGTACATTTTGATGCCAGAAGACTGAGCTTGTAAGACCTCTTCTCCCTAGTGAATAGTAACAACAGACTTAGAACATTTTTGGGTTATGTCTCCTCCTTCTTCTTTTTCTTGTTTTTCTTCTGTTTCTGTTTCTTTTTATTCTTTTTCTATTTCTTGTTCTTTATCTTCTTCTTTTTTGTCTTTTTTCTTCTTCTTTTTCTCTGAGAGAGAGAGAGAGAGAGAGAGAGAGAGAGAGAGAGAGAGAGAGAGAGGAGAGAGAGAGAGAGAGAGAGAGAGAGAGAGAGAGAAGAGAGAGAGAGAGAGAGAGAGAGAGAGAGTAAAAGTGTGATAGAATAGTGTGAATCTGCTAATATAGATTGCAATATCGGTTAAGTATGGTTGTAAACAAACATATACAGCAGAGTTAAGATGAAATATTCAGTAGGAAACTGTCTTCTCCCTACCCCAAGCATTCCACATTAGTTGAAAGGGATCTTGTAAAGATAAATAACCCCCACAACCCCATGTAAAGTTGAATAACCCTATAATCAAATTTGTAAAGTTAAATGCCCCTGTAATTAAACTTGTAAAGTTGAATAACCAATTGAAATCATGTAGCAGTAAAAAAAAAGTAAGAATACAGAACATTTATTCACACAAATACACAAATGCAATTGAAAAGAAAAACAACACATACTTACTTTGTAAATACTAATAATACTTATAACTACCTTGTAAATATGACGAACCCCAAATAGAATTGTTCTTAAGTTGTGTTTACTTACAAAGAGTACTGTACAGTACTGCATATGTACTTTCTGTACAGTATTATGGCTGAAGATACTTAATTACTACATACGATATAAAGAATCCAGTATTATTGCATTTTAATGCTGTAATAATAATGTAGCTCTGCACAGTAATACTTACATTAATACATGAACAGATACTGGGTAGGTTTTTGTCATCTCCAAATATTCGTAACTTGGTTGCTCGTAATTATGGAAGCGTCTGTACTGATTTTGTCACTTTTAGTAACCACTATTTTTTTTAATGCTATACAGCATATATATATATATATATATATATATATATATATATATATATATATATATATATATATATATATATATATATATATATATATGTGGGGGGTTAGGTATGGAAATTGAAATTACTTTTGAGATCATTAGTACTTAGTACTTTCAAGTGTACTACTTATCTTCAAGATAAGTAATACACTTGAAAGTTCTAAGTACTAAGGATCTCATATATTAATATCAATTTCTTTACGTAGCCATATCCATTCACATTTACAAAATTCTCGTGTGTATCGTGAAATATCATATATATATATATATATATATATATATATATATATATATATATATATATATATATATATATATATATATACATATATATATATATATATATATATATATATATATATATATACATATATATATATATATATATATATATATATATATATATATATATATATATTTGTAAATATGTATACCGTGTGTATATATGTAATTATGTTAATATGCTTGTATTTATATATGCATGCATGCATTTATTTATGCATATATGTATGTAAATTTCTATATATAGACACATGCATACATACATATATATATATATATATATATATATATATATATATATATATATATATATATATATATATAATATATATATATATAATATATATATATATATATATATATATATATATATATATATATATATATATATATATATATATATATATATATATATATACTATATATATATATATATATATATATATATATATATATATATATATATATATATATATATATATATATATATATATATATATATATATATATATATATATATATACTAATAACAATAGTAATAATAATAATAATAATAATAATAATAATAATAATAATAATAATAATAATAATAATAATAATAATAATAATAATAATAATAATAATAATAATTGTATAAAAATGGCCCATTGTACGGAGGGGGGTGGATCCAAACGGCACACATAACAATAATAATAATAATTACAAATTGGACTGCAAGTGTGTGGTGCAGTGATCGAGGCTGGGGATGGTGATGTACTAGTTCCAGGTCTGATCCTGGCCTGAGGCTGGGTTAGCTCTCATGTCGTTACGGATGAAAGTAGGCAATTAATTATGGGGATCAGTGATTTCCTATATATCTACCTGATTATTTGGTCATTCCCTAACGATCAGTGTATTTTAAACTTCTTGAACAGCTGCCATATAATTTCATTTAAATTTATGTGATGTTCAAAATTGTAATATATTCTGCTTTCATTTTCCTATAAAATAACTCACTTATTCATTCTCGTATAAATGATAATAAAAAAAAAGCCAGACTATACGGTACTGTAACTGGGCTTTCTGGGATCAAAAGTTTACCAATCAACACACTTAGTTTTTTTTTTTATGATTGTGATACCAGGACAGGCAAAAAAAAATAAATAATATTAGTATTTACTGTCAACAGTGTGGTGAAAGCCAATTCATGAATAATATTTTTATGGTATTATATGTACATTTATATATTTTTGTTGAGATAATATCGTTGTAGTTCAGAATATAATATGTGTGTGCATACAGTGATCATTTTTGTCTTATATTCTAAACAGAAAGCGACGTTAAGGACTATTGTTATAACCTGCTTTACTGAGGTAAGACTTCTCAAGCATATTTTTTCATCTTGCAGTATTTGTTTGATTTCACACCCACAGTTTGGAAAGAATCTCTTGAAAATATTATGTCTGATTAGGCTTGGTTAGACAAGCTTAGATGAAACCCTCAGATAAGCTAATTGATTATTGATTTAGTTTTAATTTGCTTTTTGAAATTTTTTCAACATTTTGCGATTTAATTTCACTCTGGGAGTGTGTAGAAGTATCAAGTCTTTCTAGCCCTCAATATTATTATTATTATTATTATTATTATTATTATTATTATTATTATTATTATTATTATTATTATTATTATCATTATTATTAATATTACTATTATTATTATTATTATTATTATTATTATTATTATTATTATTATTATTATTATTATTATTATTAATTATTATCATTATTATTATTGTTATTATTATTGTTATTATTGTTATTATTATTATTATTATTATTATTATTATTATTATTATTATTATTATTATTGATGTAAATATTATTATTATTATTATTATTATTATTATTATTATTTTTATTATTATTATTATTATTATTATTATTATTATTATTAGTAGTAGTAGTAGCAGTAGTAGTAGTAGTAGTGGTAGTGGTGGTAGTAGTTGTAGTAATTATAATAATAGTAGTAGTAGTAGTTTAGAAGTAGTAGTAGTAGTAGTAGTAGTAGTAGTAGTAGTAGTAGTAGAATTAGTAGTAGCAGTAGATGAAGTAGTAGTAGTAGTCGTAGTTACTGTTGACTTCTAGCATTTATTGATTATAATACCGATGTCCGTATTGATATAAATATATGCAATATGACATTTGTATGCAGCAGACAAGTCTAATTTCAGTCACATTTCAGTAGAGTTACAGAGGTAGAATAATAAAGCAGTAATTACCTTCCAGGGCTATTATGCGCGGTGTTAAGGGCGGTTTACACGGTCAAACGGTTCGTCGAACATCACTTCAAACACTTGTCTGTCGAACCGCTTTCGACGAACCGTTTGACCGTGTAAACCCCCCTTTAGAAATTGAGAAATCTCAAAATAACAGTTTTAATTCACGAATTGTCATTAACATTTGTATTTTAATGTTTTTATGATATTAGAGGTGCTTCTCAGTATTGTTTTTTTGTTTGCTTGTTTCTTTGATTTTTTTTCTCGAAACCATGGAAGCAACGATGAATTATCCAATAAATAAAATAACTTTAATATATTAATATATTTTAAATGCTGTACGGGCCTTCTCTCGATCCCCCCTCCCCCCTATCATTCATTTTTATCCATTTTCACCCATTTTTACCTATTTTTACCATTTTTTAGCCATTTTCACCCTTATTTACCCTTTTTAACCAATATTTACCCATATTTATCTATTTTTCCCATTTTTATTAATTTTCACCCATTTTTACCAAGTTTCACCTATATTTACCCATTTTAATTTTCAAATATCTTTACCCATTTTTACTAATTTTACCCATTTTCATCCACTTTTACCCATTTTTTACCCATCTATATCAATTTTTTATCTATTTTCACGCATTTTCATCCATTTTTACTCATTTTCACCCATTTTTACCCATTTTCACCCATTTTCAACCTGTGAGAAGGCCCAATCTTGAATACTCAATTGCAGGAGCAGAACTTCAAGAGAGAAAATGAGAGAGATTTAGGAGTTAACAAACTAGCAGATTTTTCTCCAGAAATGCATATAATTGAAATAGTTAGGGCAGCATATGCTTTCTTAGCAAATGTAAAGGGCGGTTTACACGGTCAAACGGTTCGTCACTTCAAACACTTGTCTGTCGAACCGCGTTTGACGAACCGTTTGACCGTGTAAACCCCCCTTAAGGGTAGCCTTCAGAAATACGCAATTTTAGTTAGGAGGAGAGGCTGGTGACGGTATTTAAATTCCATCATGATAAGTATCACTAATTACAAAAATGGAATTAACCAGGTGTCGGGGAGTTACGAGAATGAGGCTCTTTCCCGGAAGCACAATTATTTAATTACAATTAGGTAATTACACACGTCTTGGACTCTTAGATATTCACGAATCCAAAGGATATAAAATGTCACTAAAATTAACACACGGAGAACTAAAATATACTGAGAAATGGTCAATAAATCAAAATAAAGTTAATTTAGTGTGAATGATAAAAATCCGTACATTATGGAAATTAAGATGGGGAAAAATGAATATAATAACCCAAGTCGTTAAGGCTGACTTCATTGACCTTTTCTTAAGAGGCTTATGTCCGTTGGAAATAATGGTTGGCTGTAGAATTGAAATCTCGATAATCAACATTATTTTGTGCATTCATTCACGTAAATAATAACGGGAGATGTTGAACACATGGCTGTCACATCTTATTTTAAGAATGAGAATATATTTAAAGAAAAAAAATAGTACCGTCACATTAAAAGTTCTTGTCACTTAAAGGATTATAGTCCTCTGATGTAAGACCTATAAGTTCTTAGAACGTATTGACAGAGGGGAGAACCATGCAGGACTCAGTCTTTGTGTTTTAAATTTCAAAGTAACCAGCAAATGGAAGATCATACTATAGACACGGTAAGAAGTTCTCTTGGAAATGCAGTAGGTTTTTCCAACGAATAGTTATATCCTCTTAGTTAAACTCTTTAGTAAAACATATATATATGGTAATACACATCCTAACTTAAACATTTGACATTGGTAATAAAAAATAATGTACCTACATAAAGAAAAGCTTGAATACGCAACCGAGGATAAAAACATTTGATGCTTTGAACACCTGTAGCTGATATATCTGCATCTTAGCTGCCATACCGATCATTTCAGAAGAAGAATAGTTAATTATCAAGCAATATATGTTATCACCGGATCAGAATTTGCCACAAATGAACATTAAAAAATCTAACTCCTTATATGTGTGAGTGGGGTTTACATGCACATGCTCATATATCCATAATTCATTGCAGTCATAATTTCATAAAATTCGAAGTTATAATTTTATTTTTCAGACTGTAAAAGCTGAAAAAACTGTGCACATACGCAAGGTGATCGGCACATGCGTCTTGGCACGCCATGGCACCTAACTGCTGTCGGTTCCAGTGGCAGACTGGATCCCCGAGTGTCTGGCTATCCCAGCAGAGGTCTGGAGACCCGAATGTTTGGTTTACTAGTTTAGTAACGCGGCCTCCGCGATGCAGTGAGGTTGAGCCTTGGTGCTGCGTGTTTACCGTTGCAAACAAATTTTCCTTGGTTCCAACCAAGCCACAAGGTGATAACCTGTCGAAATAGGGAGAAAAAAACATGTGGCTAAAATATCAATAATTATAAAGTTTGGCTGGTGTACAACCGGGACAATAGGTGGTATTTAATGTAAATAAGAGAAGAAAATTAAGTGGTTAATATAACAATTTATTAAAAAGTTGGTTTAAAATTATGTTAACTGTTATTATACTTGTGGAAAATAATCTAATACATATAAGATTTTTTGTTTGTGTGTGTGTTTGCTTTTTTTAAAGAAGAGAAAAGGAATTTTTGAAATAAGTGAGATAGTCTAAGCTAATATATTTAATCAAAGAATATAATCTAAAAGGAAACAGGAGAACAATATTATGTAGTTAAAATAACAATGTAATAAAAAGTTGATTGATTATTCAATTAGCTTTTATTAAAGCTATGATAAATAATCCAATATTATTCAATAGTTTAGCTGAATACTCTGTTAACTCGTATTATAGCTGTGGAAAATAATCTGATATATATAAATATTTTTTATTTGGGTGTTTTTTCTTTGACAGAATAAATTAGGAAATTTTGAACTAAGTAGTAGTCAAAGCTAATTTATTAATCGAAAAATTGCGTATAAAAGGAATAAATGTATAATACGTGATTAAAATAACAATATACTCAAAAGTTGATTGATTATTCAGTTATCTATATTAGAGATGTGGGATATGATTTAATACATATCAAGATATTCGGTTGTGTGCGTGTGTGAGTGTGTATTTTTTTTTTGGACAGTATATAAGAAAATTTTGAACTAAGTAATATTCTAAGGT